>CABFVX010005546.1:0-49675 GCA_902151425.1 Timema shepardi | reverse complement strand
TAGGATTATTTTTGCGCATACAAATCCCATTCACATACTATTAACTTTATTCCAATACAATCAGATTTTTGAATTATGCTTTTGTAGTAAAATTAACGGTTTTTCCTGTTTTCCCTAAATTATGCCAGAGTGGAAGAATGAAGTTTTGGAAATCACCTCCTCAAATTTATCTTAGAATCCCAAATGTTGCAAACAATCATGAACATAAGAGGTAATATAAATATAATATAATATAATATACAAATAGTAACTGATTAATGTTAATATTCTTTCTTATAATTCATTCATTTGGTTGAGTGTTAAATTACTGGTCTGGAGCCTGGTTGTTAAGTTCATCCTATAATTATAATTGGTTCTTAAGCGCCAATAAGCAGTATTAGCACTCTTAGCACTCTTAAATTTCACTTTAAAAATTAAAAAATACTTCTTTTTTTAAGGATTTGAATCTTGAAAACAAAATTTTCTCCAATATGCTTAAAGATTCGAGGATCCCATTCATAGTTTTCACTTTTCAGTAAATTTCACTAAGCTAGTGAATGACCTAAAACAAAAACAAATCAATTGAAAATAAAGTTTTTTTAAATAGTAATAATTGCACCCTTGTTTATAAGTGTTTCTTTATTTGCCAGAAATTTTGATACAAATGTTCAAAATAACTTTGATTAAAGTCTATGAATTTGTCCACTATTTGTTGATAAAAATATGGAAACAATGATAATTTAATGTCAAATGTTATACACAAAATATACGATATGTTTATTTTATATTTATAAATAGAGCAGTTTATAAAATAATAACCACAAATTGTCTTAAAAGGAGTGTATGAATAACATTTTGGAAAGAAAATTATATCTAACAATATCCATTTCTTTTTTTAATATCTTGATAATCTTAATTATATGAAAAATCAATGTACAAATATTATATTAAATAGTGTTTATTTATAAGAGGATGTAAAATGTGACCAGTTAGTAACCAGGTTTAGAGTCTTTTTTTTTGTTACAGCCAGTAGATTTGTTTTTTCTTGTTTTCAAAATCAAAAGGTCATGTTTTTTATTGTAAAATAAGTATAGTTACTAATGACTGTAATGAGGCTCCAATTTAAAGAGTAATCACTAAATATAAATGGGTTTAAGATCTTTTGTAATGGTGAATAATAATTATTAAAAACAAAAAGCTTGAGATATGGGAGAATATTATTTGCAATTGGGATCCACTTGCAGATTTTGTTTTTCTTAGCATGATAAATCAATGGCACAAAATTTGAAAATGCCATAATAAAAGAGTAATGTGTGGACAATGTAAATAATGTAAGAGGAATTCTTATACATATTGGCCTACACACTCATGATACATAAGCTCTATTTATAAATGTACAGTATGCATATTGTAAAACAATGAAAATTTAACATTTGGAATATGGCCACAAAAATTGCATCTTGACATGCAATGACTCCTCATGACAAAATTTGAGGGGATCTGATTATTTATCACTGTTTATTTGACGTTTCTGAGACAATGGTTATAAGTGTGATTAAAATGTAATGCATTGAGTGGTTAGACGGTGCCTGTTTGATCGTGTTAAGAGTGAGGGTGAGTGCAGTTTTAGAAGGCCTCATGAAGAGGCATGTCTGCTACTGTTAGAGTGAGAGCACAGTTTTAGAAGGCCTCATGAAGAGGCATGTCTGCTACTGTTAAAGAGTGAGAGCGCAGTTTTAGAAGGCCTCATGAAGAGGCATGTCTGCTACTGTTATAGAATGAGAGTGCAGTTTTAGAAGGCCTCCCGAAGAGGCATGTCAGCTACTGTTATAGAATGAGAGTGCAGTTTTAGAAGGTTTCATGAAGAGGCATGTCCGCTACTGGTTAGGGTGAGAGCACAGTTTTAGAAGGTCTTGTTAAAGAGACATGTCAGCTACTGTTATAGAATGAGAGCGCAGTTTTAGAAGGCCTCATGAAGAGGCATGTCAGCTACTGTTATAGAATGAGAGTGCAGTTTTAGAAGGTCTCATGAAGAGGCATGTCCGCTACTGGTTAGGGTGAGAGCACAGTTTTAGAAGGCCTTGTGGAGAGGCATGAAGAGGCATATCTGATAGTGTTAGAATGAGCTAACTCAAGGGCAGGATTAAATGAATGTTGGTTTTAATTATGGAAATTTGAGAAGTTACGGTCACACAAGGGTAAAGAATAGTAATCTAGCTGACCAAAATAAGACACAAGAGAAAAACATATTTGGCCTACCCCTACTTCATTGATATCAATCTTACTTTTCTAAAAGTATTCATGTATCCATATGGCAGGTGGTGGTGTTTTAAACATGTGTAAGATAAATACACTCGACTTGATGTTGAATTGTATATAAAGTATAGGTATTAGTAAATGTGTGAAATAGTGGTACAAAATTGTAAAGAAATTGGCAGCAGATGCTTTCATCCATGTTCTCGGTAGTTTCTCCTGTGTACACAATCTCACAGATCAACAGAAGTTCTTAATTTCTAAGACTGTATAAATTGAACATACCAATATATTATATTTGTAAAAAGTATTTAATAATTAATACTTTTATGTGTGTATATATCTACTACACAAATTACATGAAAATATAACTATCAGAAATAGAAACTGTAGAAACCACTAATTTTAAAGTAAAGAACACTATTTTATAGTTTTACATTTTTTTTCATATATTTTGCATTTTTTTAAATGAGTGATTATTTTTAATATACTCACTATAAACATGTTTTAATGTGTATTTTATTTTATTCTATATACTTCACAAAGCCATGTAGAACAGTTTTAAAGAGTTAAAGATATAATTACAAAAAGAATGAAGCCAGCCAGCAATTCCATTTGAAAGTAAAGAATATGTTTGTGAACCTATAATTAAATTAGACTGCTGCCAAATAGATTATTATCTTGAATTAAAGGATACTGCCTTCTATACCCCTCAATCTACAACTAACTTTATTTCTTCAAATTTGAATCACTGTATGTACAAATCTTAAAATACATTATAAATATAATTCTGGAATTTTTAGAGAAAATATAACAACCAAACATTAAACTGTTATCGTTTTAGTAATGCCTTTAATCTTAATGCATTAAAATAAAAAAAAAGAGGAATAGTTAGCCTGTGGCTCGGTTATTGTATAATTGCATTTTCCATTTATTTGAGGTATTTAATGTGCACTTTCTGAACCAATCAATTATATTCGCACATGAATTATAGATTAACTTAAATATAGAAAAGACACACCATCCATCCCCCAGCTGTTAATTTATCACATTTCACCAGTGATCATTTTTTTGACCATGCCAAGAATCAAACCCAGGATTCTTAGCTCTTTAGACAGACACACTACTGAGCTAAAGTGTCAGACGTTTATTAGCCCAAAAATTAATGCAAAACTAAACATTTTTAGAAATCATAAACTTGATATTTTCCTAAGTATAGAGAGACTAATATTCTTTAGGATAGATGTTTCAGAAAGGGACAAGGGGAGTATAAGCATAAACAAACGACTTTTTACTGTCCTGATTGTCCAGGAAAACCAGCTTTGTGTGTGATTGATTGCTTTCAAACATACCATACAAAGAAAGTGTACAGGAAGACTTGTCACTGTGCAGAGTGAAACATGAAAACCACTATGGTGATAGTTGTGAAAAATGAGTGTAATATAAGCGTATAGACACAGTATGTAGGCCTAATAAAACATGTTTTTAGCCTCAAACAAATGCTAAAATCTAAAACGCCATGTTTGGTAAAAAGTAATGAGTATGAATGAACTTTTGAGCAAGATCTGTGTGGCTCTGGCTACTGGTTGGTTGGTATGGCAATTGGAAAATTCAATAGTTTAAGTGAGTTTTAAAAATTATTTTATTTCTTCTAATTTCTATTTTATTTTTGTTCTTGACCTATTTCGAAATCATGCCTAACACAAATATAGGATTTTATATACTACACTACACTACACTGAGAAAAGCATCAATGTAGAACAAAATTGTTTGTGTTGATGTAACCTAATTTTCAAACTTTTCTTTTTATTACATTTTCCCCATATTAGGCCAATATTAAACCTGTCAAATCTTTATTTAGAAATTAGCTTGACAATGTGGGTTGCAGGTAGAATAAAACATGGTTCTGATAGCAGAATAACATTGCATTTGAGTAAAATGTGACAAATAATATGCGACATATAAAATGTTATCGATATAAAATATATATTGTTCGATTTATAGACGTGATGCTAAATTTCATATTTAAAATTCACTACTAGTTGAAAATCAAATTATTTGATTATAAACATGATCATGCAAATATTCAAATTCTAATTAATGACCTATAATTAACATTTCCGATAATAAGTAAAAATTAAATACGCAGCAAAAGGGTTAAACTAATAATAGAATGTCGCTGTGAGCTTATTAATCCTCTAATCAAAGAATGATGTGTTATGTTGACAGTGTCACAACTACCCCAATCACCTTGTACATTTTCTCCAGAACTTCTCTTAGACACTACACTAGAAGTTCAGCATTATTAGATTCACTGTCAGTCATCCAAAATATTATGAAAATATTGATATTGCAATTTAGTCTCACCTTTTTTATTACTTCCTTAAATTATTCTAATCCAACATATTTTAATAATACTTATTAGTTTTATTTTAGTATTAAAGTAAATTATGTGTGTTAGTAGCTCTACAATAAACAAAGTCAAAGTACTGCTAGTCTATTCATGAAAAGTTTATACCTGGATGACAGTTCAAAAATCATGTTTATGTTATGGCTTGCCAACACTTGTAAAATATTACTGTTTGTTTATTGATGTTAAGTTTTTTAATTACATGGTTTAATTTACATTAAAAATAATGTAAACTTAAGTTTTCTCATACTATTTTTAAAAATGTCTTTTTACCCAATCTGAAACAATGTTTAAAACATAATTAAAAGTACTTATTCTGTTTTGGAATGTTATCTATGATGTGTAATAAAGTGCATACATTAATACTTTTTAATACAGGCTTAATTTACTTGCAAAAGAAAAAATACTTGTCTTTTTTTAATATACAAGTTATTTAATCATATTTTTAAATATTTAACCAAATAAAATATTTTTATCCCCAGCGTGAGTGCATCAATGTAAAGAACTTGTTTCCATTATATTCAATCACATGGTTTAAATTCGCCAGTCGCCATTTTGAAGCCATGTTTGTTAAACCTTTTGTGAAGGTGGTGCAAATAATTTTTTGGTGGAATAAAATGATAAATAAGCTTTGTGCCTGACCTCAGACACAGATATATATTGCCCTAAATTACTTTGGTTAACTATTACATTTATACATTACCATGTTTTCATTAGTTACCAAAAGTGACATAGGAGTACATTAGGGACTATTTCTATTAACTTTTTGAGCTAGTCATCCATGTAAACTAAGGTTGTGAATATACTATGGGTCCCCCCCCCATCGTCAACCAGTCTAGAAGATAGCTCTCAGCTTGCTGCAGTAGAATTGCCTTAACAACTTTAAGGGAAACCACCCCCACCCCCTCTTCCATCTAGTTTATAGTTAACAGAACTGAAATAACATAACTATACACCATAATATTGAAGGTAATATTGTATTCTTTAATAACGGGAAAACTATGACCAAGGTAGGTTTTAAATATTTAATTATGCATGAAACACACCTATTTCCATCAATGCACGATTTTTATGTAAAGAAGAAAGTGCAATTTTGACTCAAACTGAGTTAGTGCTGCCATTTATAAGATAATCAAAAAACCTAATCAATACACTTTAAATTATGGTTGAAAGAGGTACATCATATTTAACTCGTATAATAAATTAATTGCTGGGGTCCTTTTAAAAATTCTTGTCTTGGAGAATGTGTGAGATGTGAAATTCCTCCTGATACATTTGAAATGGCATCAATTTGCTTTAGTATCATTGTTAACATCTTATTAGAGCCTTTACAGTTGGATTCAATTCTAATCAATTACCATGAGTTCAAATTTGATCAGTGGATTAAAATTAAAAAATATTTTTAAAATCCTTTATTTTACATGGAAAAGAGATCAGAACAAATCAAATTTGCTGTTAATAGATCAGTTCACTATTTAAGTTTCCTATTAATCTTTGGCTTTGTCTTAGAAAGTTGGGTTGTGCATTTGACATTCCCTCCTAAGTAGTTGACACCAGAGGAAAGTTGAGCTGTGGCCTTATCACTTTCAGTGTCCAGAGGACAGTTTTAACAGTGTTCATCCTTCCAGGCAAAGTATTCAGTCATTATTACAGATTTTATTTGTAATTACTGTTGAGTGATGTTCAATTAGATACTGCATCCCACTCACACCTAGACATAATCAAGTTCTGTGATCACAACTGCTAACTGTTAAGGATTTTTTTTAAATGCAGCTTTATGTACTGGATGATGGATGGGTGGAGGGGGAGAAAGATCTATTGTGAGTACGCCTGGCTGGGATTCAACCCCTAACATTACCTGCAAACCAGATGAGACCAAAACCTTAGTCCAGGCACACTCTAATGTGGAGGTCCTCCTCAAAAAGTGAAATTCCTTTTATTAAATTCTGTCATTTTACTTATAATTAAACAAATATGTGGTAGAAAGCAGCAACATTCGTCTCAACACCACAAAAAGCTGCATTATTAATATTTACATTATAAATTCCTATCGATCTTGTATGGCACCAAAATTAACTCTTCCAATGTATACACTATAGCAAACTAGTTCTAAGCCTGAAAAATACTTTAAAACAAAGCAATAATCTAGGAGTAATTAAGGTGATCACAGGTTCAAATTTCATTCCAAAACTTAACTCTTAAACAGAATATATAAAATATTCTCAAAGCCGAATCGAGTTTGAATATTTTTTGTTTTATGCTTGAAAAAATATAATGTAGTTATTAATATAACTTTATGCAGTAAAGTTTTCTTCTACATTTATGGTTTGTATTATTTAAATTTATTTTGACAAATGAAATAATTATCACAAATTACAAATCAATAACTTGAGGTTTTACTTATAAAGAATTTAATTAATATTTAGCACCATGTCATACTACCAGTTCGGGTTATACGCTTTCAGTACCAATTACACTAATGGATTAGGAATTGGGGAAGGTTGAATTAGAGGAAGTGAACCCGCATTTGCGTGGAGGGAGAGTGGAAAATCATTTAGGAAACCCCCCACCCCAAATCACCCAACTGAGATTCAAACCTCGATCTCCCCGTCCTCAGCAGTCGAGCTCAACACGACAAGCGCGTTAGCCAACTACGCCACCGAGGCGGGTAAGAATTTAATTACTTCCGATTTGTTTCATATGATTATTGACTTGTAATTTCCATAGCAGTTAATATATATATAGCAATAGTTGACTATGTACATTGAGTATTTAGCCTTCAATACATTTTGTAATTGTCAAAGCCATGTTTCAAACCTTTTTACACCCCTAGAAGCAATTAAAGTAAATAAACCTTTGAAGCAGTAGACAAATATGACATTACATCATTTAATAATCTCATACTGTTTATTCCAAATAAAATGTTATTTTCAAATCAACCAAATCTACTTCAAGTTTCTTGCACGAGCTAATGTGAAAATGCTATCTTATTTCCTTCAAAAAAAATTTTAGGGTTTTATTTTTACAAGACCTTGTTATGCAGATTTCTTTGCAGCTCATGTGAATTTGGACATGAGTTATCACTTATAAAAGGTTTGGCACTCCAATCATGAAGACCCTAAACTCCTTATTTTTGAACATTGATCATGAAACTTTTTAATAAGTAGCAAAGTTCTAAGCAGGAAGCAACAAAATAATTATGTTGCCATGGAAGAAGCTAATGGCAGTTATAGTTAAACAATAAAGTCGGGTAAATGAGCAATTATTTTAACATCCACGTGATATTTCTATTAATTTTATTTAATAACCCTGTTTTTTTTAACTAGAATAATAACTAATTTTAAATTGCCATTCAAAAAACCAAATATAAAAAAAGAAACATACAAAAAAACTAAAGATAAGAAGCGCTCACTGATTCACATTATTTAGTGTGTACTGCGTCCACCGGCCCCATTGCAAAAATAGGATTTTTGAAATCTTTATATTATTTTTAATTTCCACTGGTTCGTGTCGCACGAATTGGATTATTTAGTGTAGTGTGTCCACTGCATTCAGAGAATATGGATTTTCCAACACTAATCATCACTAAACCTAATCACTGACGCAGCCCGGATTCATTTGTGTGTGATGGGAGGTGGGGGTGTAGTTTCACTGACCAACTAAGCGGGTTCCATCGGGTTTTTTCTGCAGGAAAATTTGAAAATTTAAGTACTGCAATATGCAAATGCATCAAAAGAAATACAATATCATCTAAAATAATTTAAAATTTATAAAAATGGTCATTTTATGAACATATTTTTATTTATGCATACTTCTAGAATATACAAACATGCACATTTCAACAAATCATAATTTGGAAATTTAATTTATAAAATTATTATATAAACTAGAATCTGAAAATTCAAATAAGAAACTTGCACCAACTCTTTAACTCACAAAATCACTTTTGAACTAATTCACTTTAGTCTTATGTTAATTTTCCTTGGCTTTATAGAAAGTTCATCGAGAACTTCATCCTCCCCATGTGTAAATATCATATCTGGGGCAAATCTGGCATTTTTCCACATTGGTCTGTAACTGACACCTCTGGATGAATGTACATGAAGCTCATTAAGTTTATCTTCCTTTGTAGAGTTCCTCATGTATGATCTCAACAGCTTTAGGAACGAGAAAGAGGAAGGTGGGTAGCAAGGTCAGAGGTGGAACCCCTCCCCCCCCAGTAAACGTAATATATATATATAATCACATTATTGGCACGATAAGTTGTTAAGATAAAGCTAAACTATTTTAAAACTAGCATCAATCTAACAACTGGTATTATTTTAACAAATATAATTTGAAAAGTATTATTTTTCTGACAAAAAATGTGTTCATTATATTTAGGTTTTTTTCCTTTGATTTTAAACTCATCAAAATGATTTTGAAAAAAAAAGTTCTGAAATTGATTTGTGAGTACTATGTAACTAGTGGTGCGAGGGAGATGGAAATAACACACACACACACACCATAGTTCTCGAACCAGTGGAGGGCTAAACTGCAAGGGGCCATGCATGTATGACCTAATGCACTCGGAAGGGGAGGGTGGGCAGCTCCATCATAGCGTTGCATGATCATGTATAAGTTTTTTCCACGCTTTTAAAATAGTGTTTTTTGTAAATGCAAATAAAACGGTTTGACTAGAAATTACATCCTTTATTCAATATCCTATTTATTTTAAACTTATAAGATCTGACATGAAAATAACCAGTCTACTTAAAACCAATTCCAAGATGAAATGAGGAAAAGGTGCTTTGTTATAGTTGAAACTTGAAGCATTACGTAACCTAAAGGGTGGGAAAGGGGTTCCAAAGCGTTGCAGAGCATGAGTTGGGGAGAGGGGGTCAAAAAAGGCTTAAAATTGCATTTCATAATAAATGTATGGCCCTAAAGATTTAGTTTGGTCTAGAAAGATGTAGTTCGTTAACAAATGAACCACAAGAACTGAACCACAATAAATAGTTTGTGTACTACTGGACCATAAAAATTAGTTTGCGAACTATTGAACTGAGCTAAAGAGAAAATAAAGCTGAGAATTCTGAACACAAATGGTGCGAATGTCGAGTGTGTCTATTGGTCCACATAGCACACATAGGATTTTAATGCGCCTCAAAGAATCCTATGAACTTTGCTGATGTCCGATGCGTACAATGTGGACACTAACTTTAAACAAATTTTTTCACTATTTCTTATCCAAAAATGTATCTTTTTAAGAAAAAACTCTTTTTGCCTTTTAGGTACAATTTTATATATTCGAAACAAGGTACAGATAGATAAATGTAAACATGCAGATGAGAAAGAAGATCTGTATCCATACAACCATACAAGTTTACCAAATTATTTTAGTTCATTCAAATGATATATTGACAGCAGTCAAATTTAGTGTATTATATTTGCATAGCTTTGTAAACTATAAGAATATATTACAAATAACTTCCCTCGCTTGATTCTTAGATGCTATTTGTACAAATCATCCAACACAAAATCAAATATATTTTTTTTTTGTTTTGGCCTACCTTTTATTTATGTGTATTTATATATGGGTTTTTAATTATTTTTTTACAAAACATGGGAACAATGTAGATTCTTAAAGTTATTTTATGCACATTGATAACTTAAAAGCAGGGAGAGGGAAAATTCGCAAATACAAAAAACTATACATCTCTTTCCAGGAAAACCTCTTTACACATTTTGAGGTATTTTGTATATGTATTTGAGAAAAGATATCTTCTTCCAAATACATAATATACAAAAAACTATATATATAATTCTTTCTTCCTCTCAACAAAAATAAAAACATTTAGTTCCTCATTTTCCAACATGTTGTATAATTGCTAACAATTTATGTAATGTTAATTTATTTTAATACCTTTCAATCATTAATATCAATGATATCCAAACAACAATATTTCATTTTATACACTTTACTAATATGAAAAAGAAAAAATATTTTAACAGACAAAATTATTTTATTTTAACATATCATACAGACAAAAACCATACTAACACATATAATGTAAATATTGCTTGTTTATTGTTTCTCTAAGTGAAATTTATTTTTAAAATATTTACTAACATTTAACTATGGAAGAAATAATTTCAAAAAGATGATAAATTCAAACTTTGCAGTCATTGTTTCTGAAAGCTTTTATATATGATCAATTCCTTCGATTACTAACATTCCCTTGAACAGGAATTCAAGCACTCTCAAACAGCCAATCAAGTGATCAAAGTAAGCTACAGAATCTCATCACAAGGAAAAATGTATTCATTCCATTTCACTTTGTGATCATTTTATTTCCAAGTATTGTGTGTGTGGAAGGAAATAAATGTTTTCTCCCTTATTTAAGAAAACGTGTTAGTCTGACAGAACCAAGTGGCAGGTTAGGGCAGCAATGATCAATTTAAATTACAAGACAAAAAGGGTCTGCGAGCTCAAGTTTTTTTTATTCGAGTCAATCGAGTGAGCTTTTCATTAACCTTACAAGTATCAAGTCGACCTTGAGCTTGGGTTGAATAAATATATAATTATGTTGAAAAATCAATATACTAATTTTTTTTAATGAAATTACAGGCAAATATTTAAAATAAAATGTCTCAAACTTGTTTTTAAATAGTTAAAAGAAACAAGCCATTGTAAATTGTAGAATTAACATTTAAATATGTTATGTTTGAAAGAAAGTTCAGGAAGGATAAAAATATAATACAATATAAAGCCAAATATAATAAAATTTAACTCAATAAGTGATAAGAGGTTTTCCTTAGAGAGTTACATTATAACTTTTCGCATCCAATATCCATTTCCTGTGTTGTTCTTTATGTTATTCCTTTTACTTGTTCCTATCTGGGTGTCCTATCATTCTTTACAAATTTTCTTTTTCTCCCTTTTTTTTATTTCCTCTTTAGGGAAGTTGTGTTGCGCATTTCACACTCCTTCCTGATGAGATCAGTAAATCATAAATGCCATATTGTGTTACTGCCCGACACTTTCCTATAACTTCCTCCATACACACAATATCATCTCACAGCTTCAGTATGAAGTTCTCGAAATAAAATCCTATCATGAACTTAGTTTTTTTGTGGTAAGTTTATAAAGAAATTATTGGCTTACACACAAGAAAACTTATCCCTATGTATATCCAATTTACAAGGGTTTATATAACAATCGACAAATTCTAAACATAGTTATAAATGGGTATAATCAATGAGCAAAGTTTTACAATGCAATATTTTATGCACGAATACAAAAACATCTAACTTTAATTCATTTTTTTAATATGTTGTCTGCAACCTTTAATTATTTATTTTATTAAACATTCGAAAAACAGATTTTGCAACAACAAAAAAACTAATAATAAAATAATTCACAAATGTATTGGTTATATTGAAAAATATTATTGATTCTTTTATATCAAGCCTAAAAAAACAAGAAAAATTATAAATACCTTTCTTTTTCTAAAAAAAATAATATATGTTAAAATATGTTTGCAACATTGTTGAAGAATTATATTCACAAATGTGACATTACTCCTAAGAACACAACCTCTATGGTGGCACAACAATGGAACTATCCAGTTTAGAACATCACATTTTGAGTGGATTTGTATTGAAAAGGTTCAAATGAAACACCAGTCACCTATTATTTTAGGCAACAGCAAAAATATTTATATATTTGTATTTCAAGTAGAAAAATTTAAACAAAATGAAGGACTGATGTCAAATTATTTAAATCTCCTTGAATTAAATCAAATGGCACGTGTTAAACTAATTATCTATGTGGAGAAAAAGTAAAATGTTCGTCTCCATGTTTAAAATTGACCCATCAGTAGAGACACCGAAATATCATGAGGAGTGGTTTTACCAACTTTTACTAGAACATTAACGTATCAAAATATTTTAAAAGTTCATGGTAGCATTAATAGATGAATTTTACACACACAAAATAAAACAGGTGTGGATCTTTTCGCAAAATTGACTACTTGGCATTTTATATGCAAATAATGGTAATTTAGGTCAGTTTTAATGAGAATTAACGATATGGAAACCCTTCATATTTTAAATAAGTAGGAGACATCATCGCACTTTGCCTTTTTATTTTTTGCCTGAAATTGTCAGAAAAAAATTATTACAATCTTTTTTATATCCCTATGACAAACCAGTTCCCATTCTAAATTAAATATTCCCATCAACCAATGACTATTGGTAAAGAAGAAGATAATGTTTTTGAGCTGGCTTGTATGAGTTTTATTGTGACCAAAGAGAAATAATTTAAATTTAAAATCAGAAATTTAGCTGTAAATTTTCTATCCATACCATTTAAGTTTGAGTTTAAAAAAAATCACTGTTACTAGCAAACAAAAATGCATATTATTTAGAGACTTTAAATACTGAGATGGTTATTTTATTTATCGAAATACAAAGATTTAATTCGCCATAAGTCAGGGTCTCTACTGATTAGCCATGACAACACATTATATTTAAAATAATATAACAAAACAAAATATTAATTCAAGTTAACAACATAAAAATTAACAAATATTATCACAAAATGATGGTTTGCTAGATAAAATACTGTACGAGTATCCTACAAAAATCACATCTGATACGTATTCATGGTTGTTGCTCACAAGTGAAATAATGCATTACTTTTTCAATCCCGTGTTGTATCTAATGACTTGTGATATATTTTTTGTTTTGTTCATACAAGTGTGGAAAAATGAACCGTTTAAGCATGTTAAATAAAATAAAATAAACATCAGATATATACAAAAGAAAATTAAAACATGTAGATAAAGTTAAAACAAAAATAGAACAATATTTTTAGAAAGGGAAAAAACTAGAAGAAAAATATACGACGTCCGTAATATAAGTCCAGTACATAACTGTTATGACTGTTCGACTACTGGAAAATATAGAACATACAAAAAAAAAAAACTAACAATTTGTACTCTTATTTAGGGTTAGGAAAAAGAAAACAATATGATCAATCGAGACTCGTGTTGTTTAGTTCTCCGATGAAAACCCAATGTTTGAAAAACATCACCTTTAACAGCAGTAAACATAAAAAACAAACCAATATATCATCAGAAATGTTATACTTGTGTTACAAACTTTTTGAAAGGTTTGTAGGATAAATTAAGAATGGTTCTTTGGTTGCACAATCTATATCACTCATTCTTATGAACAGCTTTAGAAAAGAAAAACATCCAAAAGAATCACTTTCCCAACTAACGCAGGTACAGCCAGATACAACTATCATCGCATGTTACTGTACTCCTTGCGAGGTGGGTTGTTCCTTCGTCTCTTGACCATTTGGCCTCGTCCACCCTTGTGATGAGGATTCAAACCTCCATAAGTCCCAGGAGGATCCAAGGGCATGCCCCCGTGGTGGCTGTGGTGAGGGTAGTTATTGCGAGGAGACTGATGTGACACTATTAAACAACAAATACATAAAAACAAAATAAGAGAAAGTTGAGGTTAAGGTTTATTGGTTTTGAATATTTAGTAAAACACAAATAAATCTTCTTTAACCCTAGAAAGCTAAGGTGTTGTAGGAATCATGTTAAAACCAAGAATTTGTCTCAGACGAGCATAAATAATTAACTAAGAAATAAAAAATATCCTAAAAACTAGATTATTTATTTATAGATTAAAAATACTTTTATCTTAATCATAAAATATAATGAACATTTAAAGTCTTTCTACACATTCTATACAGCTTGATATTCTCCAAACTTTGCTTTGGAGCAGCGACAGCACGGGTATCTTGTAGGGCTCTGCGAATACTCTGATTTCGAGCTTCGAGCCGAACTTGTCCTTTAAGCTTGAGATCAAGATCGAAAGTTTTGTAGGCTCGTCATTTTCGAGCTTTCACTTGATGTACTTAATAATCAATTTATAAAATGAAATAATAATCATAGGATATTTAATTTAGATAATATTGGCATTTCCACTTATAAATCATCCAGTTACTTGAAAAATTGTTCAAATTAATCTCAATTTTCACATTAATAGCATAAGAGCTCTTAAACTACTTTCAACCGGAAAATATATTCAATATTGTCATTAATTTTGAATTATCCTTGATTCAAGTTGTTTACTTGTATTGCCATGACAAAGCAATGAAAGTAAAAATAGCTAAATAGATACTAAAATTGAATGATTCTTTTTATTAATTTTAACTAGTGCCTTTCTAAAATAATAATTTATGTTGAATTAAAAATGTAATATCAAGAATATATTGTTATATTGAATGTTTTCAAAATTGATAAATTTAAAACTTCTATTAATTAATACGTTTAACTACAAAACTAGCACTAGTTTAGGTACTATTAAGTTATAAAATTATATTGGGTAATCTGTCTAAAATCAAAGTTGATATTATTTAATGCAATATATATTTTACCAAACTTACCACAATTATATTAAAACCATTTACTTTTTCATATTGTTTGATAGAAATATAATTTTAGTCATATTATTTTTAATTTCAAAGTATGAGTATCTAATTTACAAACATTAAAAATTGAAATTAAATAAATTTCTCAATAAGATAATGTTTAGGTACAATGCCTAAAGAGGGATGGAAATAAAACAGAAGACGTGATCATGCACGATCACATTAAGGAATAACTAACGAAATATGAAACACTTCAAACTTCTAACTCTTCATGATTTGTAATACTATCGGAATAAAAGCGCCTCGCTTT
Organism: Timema shepardi; assembly: GCA_902151425.1. Lineage (NCBI taxonomy): Eukaryota > Metazoa > Arthropoda > Insecta > Phasmatodea > Timematidae > Timema > Timema shepardi. Next base: position 34,288 of record CABFVX010005546.1, on the reverse strand, counting down.
GGGCGTCAATAATAAAAACTATGTGATCAATCTCCCCGCTTCGGGCGTCGATTGATACACAACGGATTAATTCCCAGATAAAAGATGATGTGATGACTTTAGGTTGTCTTAAGCTCCGTGATCGAGCGCCTATCATCACTGTGGAAAAGATACCGTTTAATCAGCTGTCTATAGCCCCGTGTTTGAGCACTAATTAAATCGGTATTAATATTATTAAAGAAAGAGAAATGTTGTTGGCTGTTATTTCACACACGGTTTATTTATATTACACCAGTAAATTGCATGCACATATTTCAATTAAATATTTCATATCACTGCACACTTGTGATATTGAAGTGACTTATATTTTAATGTGTTAGACTGTGACTGACTCGTGCGTGAGCGAGGTCCCGGAGATCGTCGTCCTCATCGTCGTCGTGGTCAATTGCAATTGCAATACTATAAACATACATACAATGGTGTATATATGACATATCCCTTGGATTTTCTCCCCTGGTCAATGATGTAAAAACTAGTCCTGGCGACACGTTTTGTGATGGCTAGCTTCTTATTGGTATAAAGAAATGGCGTGTTCTGCCAAATACTATGAACTTGTTCCCTTTAACAGGAAGCGACGCAGTTGCGTTTTTACCAGGAAAGATGGTATAAAAAAATTATACTTTAGGGTGAGATCCTTTTCACATATTTTCTAAGAATCGCGTGTTTCTTCATGGATGAATCTTAAAAGGATACTCTACCTATATTACTTTAAAGAAAAATTACCTTCATCCATGACTTTTTACATAATTTAGATTAATCCAAATCAATACATTACAGATTCTTACATTTTCTTATAGGTAAATTAAGTTACTTAAGCATATTTTGGGGAAATATTAGCTTATTAAAATTGTGGTTTTATTAACTCTTTAACAAGACAGTGTAGAAACACTATACAATAATGTAAAGTCATAGTGAAGGAAACCAAAATGAAAGGATAATTAGGTTGGACCAAAATATAAACAAACACACTACTCTATTTCCTCTTGCACTTTTCCACTTCCCACTTCTTCAAACTTTCGCAGTTGCACAATGTTTTGAATTTTCATAAATACTTATTTTTCATATGAAGGGACATTAATGAAAAAGTAATATTTCAAAAATTAAAAATAGTGTGCAACTGTGGGCGTTTTGAAGAAGTGGGAAGTGTAAAAGTTTAAGAAGACATGAAGAGAGAAGTGTGTTTGTTTATATCTAGGCATAACCTAACTATCCTTTCAGGTTGGCTTCCTTTATAGTCACTTACTTTACATGACTGTACATTGTTTCTACACTGTCTTATTATACATTTTCAAGCCATCATGCAATTATTCATTTTATTATGTTTTTGATAGTTGTGTAATTTTAATGTCCTTAGAGACACGAGTGTTGAAACCAATTTAATTATTTTTTTCTATTAGGCCATGTATTTTTATTTTGAGTGCTGTTCTTATTTTTAGATAGTTTTTTTTAAAGTGTTATTTCTAATTTATAAACAGACATTTCAATTTCTTAACTTTTTTCCATAAGTATTTATATTTATAAAAATGAGTGTCATTCATATTTTAAGAAAGCGTGTTTTAGTATATCTTTTGAATATCAAATTTAAAAGATGTGAATTTACAATTAAAATAAACAAATATATTCTCTTTAACATTTTTAAATTATGAATATACTCAAACTCGGGAGCTTTAAGAAATATTTTGCTTGAATGAAAAAAAAATCCCAGCTCGCAGACCCCTAGTAGTTTAGCATTCTTTTTTTTTTTTACAGAGAGAAAGGGAAGATTTTCCTAGTTTGCAGTACCGGTTGATTTGTTAAAATAAAAGTTGAATTTCTGCTATGTCCTGATCAAGGTTAGATATTTCAAGACTGTGTTGAAGCCATGGTCGAACATGTTCATAGTGTAGCTACTTATCCAAGTGATGTCTTGTTATTGGTTTGTTTCTTCCACTCACTTTGTTACCAACACATATCCCATACAAAACTACTAGAATTAAATTGATCATACTATAAAATACACAAAATGGTCACCTTGTTTTTCTACTGTATGGCATGTGGTTACTAAGGTCTGCGAACTTGGGTTTTTTCATTCAAGCCGAATTCAAGTTGAGTATTTCTAAAAGCTCCCAGTTCGAGTATTGTATATTCATAATTTAAAATGTTAAAAAGTTTATTAAAACACATGTTCTTAAAAGATGAATGACACTCATTTTTATAAATAGTTAATAATTTTGGAAAAAGAAAAAAAAGTTAAATAATGGAAATATAGGGTTTTAAATTATAAGTAGCTTATAAAACACAATTTAAAAATAAGAAAACTCAAATAAAAAATAATTAAAATGGTTCCAACACTTACATTACAAAAATAAGTTAATAAAATGATTAGGATGAATGTTGTTGATTAGTGTAATTTCATTTTCACAGAATCCATGATTATGGTATTTATATACTAAAACATGCCGGAAGATTAAAAACCAGCTTATTTCTAATTGGTCGAGTTTCACAAGAAGTAATGGGACTGGAACAAGATTATACTTATATTTCATACATAACCTTAAATAAAAAATAAATGGCTCCCCCCCCCCCCACCCCCTCTCACTCCTCACAATCTATTGTGGTATTTTTCTCTTTTGATGGATGACCCAACATTCCTAAAGTTGTGAGTTTGTAATCCAACAACTTGTTTGCCAAAGAGACTGATTTGAACCAGCTATTGGATGTTAAATTTCTATTTGATCCTTAAACAGTTTTAGTCAGTTGTCAATTTTTGGTGTGTATGTATACTGACATTCTTTTTATTTATCTGCAAGAAAAAAAAGTACCGAAAAGCAACAAAAATTCTCTGAGTCCTCAACGAATACGAACCAAATTTATGGAGTCTTCATCTAACAAGAAGTCAAAAACTGTGGATCTTGAGCTTTGTTTTGTTTTACAAGTGAGTAAGAGAACAGATTACAAAACCTATGTGTTTCGGCCATCTTTGGCCTAAGTGAAGTAAATAATTGTGAGCATTGATGTTTGTCTGCCAACAAATTGCTACAGAGTGGTGTTTCCTACCACAAGAAGTGTTACAAGAATCTAATAAATAAAACATGTAGCATTTATAAAAGCTACAATGTTCTAAATCAAGAAAACACTAGACACTATATTGGTTCAAGTCGTATCCCACCACAACTACAGAAGTGATATCTAAAGCTTACCAATGCCCCATTTTCTTCTGTGTATGTCCAGAGCTCTCCCTCTCCCCTAGTAACAACTGACCATCACGCACTTGTTGATTAAACTGGAGGCGCCTCAACTTCGGATATTCACAGAGGATGCCGGAAGAAAAATGCGTGACGTCTACAGCGCTAAAGTGTTGCGCATGCCATAAAAATAATTATTCTGAAATCGTCCAGATGTTGCTCGTCACATGTTTCCCGTACACTATTACCCCTTCCCTCTCGTTTGTTGTTCATCCATCTCTTATGTGTGACCCCTACCAGACCACCCACCCTTTTTTTCAAGCCATTCTTGGCAGGATAACCATCCGGGACACATCTAGGTGTCAAATATAAAATGTAAGCTTCAAAATTATTTTTCAGACATTATAATGCAAAGTTTCTTTGCGACAATTTATTATGGATTTAACTTCAAAACCTTTTGATACTTTTTTAATTCTATAATAGAATCATTTAGTTTTGTGAAACATCTAAGATATTTAAATTTAAAATTTATTCACTTGTTCAAATCATTGATATTAAGTCATGTAGGCTCAACAAATATTTAAGACATTTAAATTTAGAATGTATTCTTTAGGTACTATGTTTATTGTTTGTTTAATTATTGATATTGCGATGTCATTTTGACATGGGAAATGTTTAATATATTCTCTTTAACATATTAGGTTAATATAATCATTTAGGTATGAGAGACATTTATTGAATTTAAATTAAACATATTCACTTGGTGCTATTTTTATTATGTTAATACTATGATGTCCGTTAGACAGCGCCAATTAATATACATGTATTTACATCATAAATTCTATTTTGCTCAGTACTATTTATATTGTTATTTGAAGTTATTTAAAATGCGGAAATATTGGTGATATTAAGTCCATTATTTATGAAATTCAGAGACCTTCGAGTAATTTTATATGAGAATATAACTATGTCTTATTGTGAGAGTTCACCTGACTTGAATTTTCATCATATTGATATTGTACAAGCATTATAAAAAAAAATCTATTATTGTGAGTCCTCTGAACAAGTAAGCTATTGTTTTTTATTAAGCCTTTTGAGATTATCGACAGCTTTAATTATGTTGGAGGGTGACCTGGTGGTCTAGGGGTAAGGTATCAGACTTCTGTGCTGGGGGTCCGGGACTCAATCCTCGGTCCCGACACAGATTTATCTGATTGCCAAAACCTTCCTTCACCTCTGACAAGAAGTGTATTAATCACAACTTGTGAATGTGGGGAATGCTAGGCCTCCACCATGGTTCAAATTCCACGTTAAACTGTAGGCCCTCTATTTCATCTCACAATCACCCTACCATTACACATTAGCGTAAGTGTGTATAACCAGAACAGGTAGTAAGATGCGGAGCTAATAATAATAATGTTGAATGAGATATATATCTATTAGTTATTGATTAAATAAAATTATTCTTATCCCATTATTTGGCAATGTGTTCACTTCAATTCAGGTTTTATTTAAATATCATGCCATCCTGGAGATAACCTTATTTTCTAGTTACGTTACTGCTGAGTGGGTTTGGATATCATGATTGTATATATTATTCCATAATATAAGCCTTTTGGACGTCCTTTCGGCTCACTCTTCATTTATCTTTCCTTTATCAATCTATCTTGTCACTTGTATGCCTGCTTTAGTCCTGGCGTAGAAAAAGGGGCTCCAAACATGCATAGCGCAAGCAGAGATTAGATATAAAAAATGAACTATAACTAGGCAATATCAGTAACATAAAACAGAAGAATGCTGCACTTTATGTACTTACATGTCACAAAGATCTAACAAAAGTGTGACATTTGAAAAGGAAATGTGTGTCCTTTGTCGAGATGACAAAGCAGTCAAACTGCACAGTGTTTAAACTGCAAACATGGGAGAAAAGGTCAAAGCAATTGGTTAACAGACACGCAATGAACACCTGAAAGTCATAATAAGCAATGTTGTAAGCTCATCTGATCTTCTCACAGCAATTCCTGAGGACATGAAATGCTTTGGTCATGTTAAACGTGACATAGAAAAAGGTAACAGGCAACTCCCAAATAAACATGTTCAGTTCACACAGTTAGTGTCAGACCTGGAGATGCTCAAGATGATGGAAACTGAATTGAATGTCCCAAATAATGGTTCTATTTGAATATGAATGATATTTTACAATCATATGTCATTTTGCTAGAAGCAATGAAATGAAACGAAACATACAAATGTAGCTTTCAAACACAGCAATAGTGTTTGTTGGATTAGCTCTAGTTGTGCACAAATACACCCAACCCAAATCCATTGTAGAGAAACTGGTTCTGCTAGATATCAGTATCCTGTACAACAAGGTTATGGAAATAGAGATTGCCATCACAAATGCTGTTCTTGAATGAATTAAATCCATAGGAGTGTATCTTCCACCTTGCTTGGTCCAGGACCAGTTTGTTTGGTTTGTACCGGACAACGTTGAATTCTTGAATCCACACCTTGAAGTATGAACACACTCCATGGTACTGCCATTGCTGAATATCAAACTGTATCTGACAAACCCATGACGATACCACTTGACAATGATCGGACATCAAGGTCTCAATCTATAGATAGAGCCATTCCATGTGACATCTTATTGTGTGAAAAACTGGCAAAGGCAAGCAAAAAGTGTCTCTTTAAACTGAATTCCTACAAGTCTAACAAAGAACAGGGAAAATAATATGGAAAGGGTTATTGGCTGCTTGGACTTCAAAGCCAGTGAGGTAGAAGTAAAACCTAGCTCTTCTTGTCTAAGGGCATGGGGTATATAACTCTTTATTGTCCTCTTTTGGGTCAAAGAGAAACATTGCCCTAGTAATATAGTAGTAGTAGTAATATGCTTACCACCAACAGAGTATAGCACACTATAGCTGGGTTTGATGAGAGCACGCGCTGTCGCCACTCATGCCATGGGACTGGAATCTCTCACTGTTGTGACTCTTAATGTTCAGCTATATGGGTGGAGAGTGAGGACATCAAGAAGGAAGTTTTTTTGTTTCTGCCTGGCAAGGTGCACATCGTGTTCTGGGCACTGACAGGCTTGGGTAAATATCTGAAAGGCGGTGGCATTGACCAAGCGTGGATGTAAGCTGGACTTTACTCACAACAGTAATCAACGGAAAACACATGTATTGAGCACTGGAAGCTCATACAGTTATATTGCTAACTTTATACAATTTATACTTCAAGAAATTTCTGAAACTTCTGCCAGAGGAAGAATCTTTCTTGAAGGGAACTTCCACTTTTTTTGGGACAAGCATATCAGCATGACATAAATAGTTATTCAGACATTTAGACATAATCTTTATGATGATGTTACAAAAACAATCGAAATGATCGAATACTGAGACATTTTCCAAACGATAAAACAATGTGAAGGCACAGCAAATGATATAAGGTGTTTCATTGGAGAACATTACCCAATTTGTTAGAGCCACCAGACAATTAAGACATATATTGCTGCATAAGTAGTGTTGAATCATTACCATGAAATCACAGGAGGTAAGCTCTTTTAAATAACACAAAATGCAGTTAATATAATTCCCCGACTCAAAAGTATGTCACACCCTTCTATCATCCGCCCCTAAGGTTTTTGTTAATCTTTTTTATGAATAATAAGTTTTAAAATATCTTTTTTTTGTTTTTTCATTTGTATTAACATACTCCATCAGGAATTAAAGAAATTATAAAATATATTACACAACTCCAAACAAAAAAAGACAGTTTGAATCACATTGTGATTTACTGATTAATATATTTCATATTTTGAGTAAAACAACATTTTTCCAGGGGTTTTTTGTTGTTGTAATTTACCAAATTCCCGAAGACTTCAAATTCCAGTTTTCCCTGGATGGTAGACACCCTTAGTGTTTCATGAGCACAGAAACCCATTTGAATCAGATGATGATGAGTTCTACAAATACAACCTACTTACCAAAGCTGTTATGGACGATGTTGTTGCCAGCGACATAATTCAGTGTGATGAGATTGGACAACAGATGTTTGAAAGTTGTCAGAGAACGCCTAACAGAAGGAAAACTTTCTGCCGAGGACAAAATGACTAAAAAGAAACTGAAATCTTTCAAAAGTGCCAAGTACACGTATTATGTAAAGCAATTTCCGGCCTTTTCTGACCCTCAAGCCTCATCTTGCTCTGTAACACTTTGGTAACCCCCTCCACACCTTAAGTTACGTACAGCTTTTCAGTTTCAACTATAAAAAAAAAACACCTTTTCCTCATATCATTTTCAAATGGGCTGTTTTTTTTAACTAGTCTATTTATTTTCACGAGATCTTTTAAGTTTAAAATAAATAGAATTTTGAATAAAGGATGCAATTTCTAGACAGTTTTATTTATATTTACAAAAAAAATTAATTTAAAATTGTGAAAAATCTTAAGTTTGTGCACGACTAGATCATTTTTTAAACATCTTCCAACCACATTTTTAAATTTGTGATTTGAGTTATTTTCTGTGGAGTGTTTTCATGAGTCAAGTCAGTCAGTGGCTTCCTGTACCTCAACTAGTTTTTTGGGAAGCCACGGTACATCTTTGTCTTCAGACATATGATTGATCGCATCTTTGGAATTGAATATGAAAAACAGTTTAGTCCTCATATCAATGAATTAACTACTTATTAAAAACTGAATGAAACACTTTTTAGTAGCCTACCTATTTCATAGAATTTAATTTGATAAATTCTAATAATTTTTTCTTGTTGTTTCCTAAACTTAAACTTTGTTACATTATGCTAGCCTAAAACCCGCCCCTTCCCTGCCGCCACCATGTCATACAGCAACACTACAATGGACCTCTTCCCGCTCAAGTGTGTTACAGAATACATTTATGGCCCCCAATGCAATAACAGAAATTAAAGTAAAACATAAGGGGGTCAGATTCAAAGAAGAGCGAAAACTAATGCAATGGTTCATCATTATTTCCAGAAGTCGCACAGAGCTTAACCTGAAAAAGCGTATCAGAACTTATGAGCTTGACATGTTATCACAATCCCTAGTTGTTACCCTCCTACTAGCTTATGATAAAGCTTCGATACTTCATCAACTCGAGAAGTTGAGTAGTGGCGTGCAGGTAATTGAAGATGACAGGAACGAGACACCAACCAAGAAATAAGTGTCCCATTGAAAGAAACAACAATAGAACATACTGTGGAGAAGGCAAATGAATCGTCAGCATATCGAGTAATTCTCAATGATGAAATGGCCGTGGTAAATTCTGTAACCAAAAATGAACAAATGAAGACTTATCTAAATTTTGCATATTTCTTTCTGGAGATAATTTGTAACATGGCGGCAAAGTATGATTAGGTCAGATTTGTGTTTGACAGATACATACAATCATCACTCAATAAAGAGATGAGGTCAAAGAGAACAAAGGGAAAGTAAACATATTGCCATGTGAAAGATACCACTTTAATCCAAAATGTTTCCCTCATGGATTTCCTCTGTGATATCCAGACGAAAGTAGAGCTCACAGAGTACTCGGCCGACAAAGTCGTACAGCACAGCAAGAGCTCAAAAAACTGATTGAAAAACCATGGTAACCATGTGAACACAAAGGGCAATGTTGATATTCCAGACTCGCTTCCAACACACAGCCAAGAAGAGGCAGACACACTAATAGTATTTCATACTCTATTTGTTCCTGGTGCAGCAGAGCTTATGGTTAGTTCTCCAGACAGGGATGCCTTGTTGTTGCTTGTTCACACAAAACCACACTTACCAGTGTCCACAATCTTCTTCCCAAGGAATAGAAGACAAAGGAGGTGCATTTCTGTTTAGGGCATATTCAATTTAAGACAAAAGCACACTTCTGCACTGTTAGGGTTCTAAGCTCTGACAGGATGTGCTGTTTCTGTTATGCATGCTGACAGAACCAAAGATTGGTGTTTCAAGACATTCATGCGTAGTGATGATGAGATACTGGACTCATTAGTAACACCTGGGAATGACAATGATCTGCCCTCTGATGTATGCTCACAGTTGGAATGCTTTGTCTGCATTTTGTATAGATCACATATTCAGATAAAAGTAAATGATCTCCGTTGGTTCCTGTACTCAAATTGTGCAGCAAAAGAAGCAGACCTTCCATCATTCATTGAATCTACACATTTGTTGGGCACAGTTACGTATCCATGAGTTGGAAGAAAGCTTATGAAAATCACCTATGCCTCCCAGCACCAGATTGGTTGGACGTTTGACGTATGTTCAAATCCCTTCTATCTTGTTTGATGTTTGAATCCACCGGCTCCTGGGGCTATTTTGTAATTGATAAAGTGTGGTTACAAAAGTGGCTATGAAGGAAGGTGAAGTTGCCGCAAGAACAATATTCCAAATAGAGAAATTTGTGGATGTTGGATTTTTAATTGCAACAATAAACCTAGCCAACAAAGGATAACTGAGAATTGTGATGAATAAAACTCAAATGTGATTAAGTTGTCATTAAATTGTTTGAACCTACTTATTAAAACGCTTTAATAATAACTGTTTTGTATTTCACTGTATGTAGTTAGATTTGTTCAGTGATCCAAATACAGGGTGGCTACAAAACATATTTTACAAAATTCCGACTTTTCCAGGCACCATTTTTCAACTTCCCTGACTATTTTTTCCCAGTTTTAATGGTGAATGATGACTTTTGTTATTATTGATCATATATTAAAAAAAAGTTAGTATTTAATAAACATAAATGACTTTATCAATTATTAAAAAAAAAAAATGTTATCAAGAATGTTTTGAGACAAACATTACGAATACCTAATCAACTTTAAATACAAGGTACATAAAGTGTTTTTAAAATTGGCTTCAAATAAATGTGCTAAACCAACTATTCACAGTGAAGGACGCAAAATGACTGCAAATGTTTTTTTAAACTGTTAGGGCATTACAAGCACTTTGATGAAAGAGGCACAAAACCAGCAGAAGAAACTACAGGAAAATCAAACCATACTATTTATTGTAAAATTCGAAAGGAAAGAAATATGGCAATTGGGACACAAACAAAACTTTCAAATCCAGAAAAAACACAGGGTCTTTCCAGCCATTCTTCACAACCATTTCAAATATAAATATTGAAACCTGGAAATTCCAGGACTTTTCAAGGCCCAGAGCAATTTCAGAACTTTTACAGGCCTTGAACAGACACATTAAATTCCAGGTCTTCAAAGCACCGTACAAACCCTGAAAAAGTGAACCCTTGGAGCTAGTCTGCTGCCGACTTAAGTCACCCAAATTTTATATAGATAAATTATTCAAACAACATGGAAACAGTGTTATTAGATTACCTCCATATCATTGTACCCTTAACGCTATAAAATTGATTTGTAGCATGATGAGATCATGAGTCATGGCTAAAAATGTTACTCAAAGCACTTTATAAATAAAACATTTAACAGAAGAAGCAATCAATAATATACCTACAGTGCTCATACCACTTCTTTGGTGCTGACTGACAGCTCACAGCTGACATCTGACAGCTCTGAAAAGTTACCAGACCAAATTATGTATCCCTACGCCGGACCATATGATATGCAAAACCATGTGTTTAGCAGCTGTCACTTCTGAGAGTCAAATTTTAAGTTTATACAAGAAACCTATATGACTGTTTTATTTATTTTCTATATATTGTTGACCTTGATATGTTGATGGCCTAGTATTATTAATTTTTTCAAGAATATAATATTTTTTTAAAAAAATAGCATTTAATCCCATATCAGTTTTTATTGTAATAAATAAAGTTTTAATAAAAAAATTCCAATTATCTTATAGAAAATTATAAAAAAAATCCATTTTTTTTTGTTAATATTAGTATTATTAACAACATTAATAAATGTGAAAAATCTGAATATCAATTACTACAAATAGGAAAAAAAGTCAAACATTTTTAAGAGTATTACAACATGTTGGTGACCTGGTGGTCTAGGGGTAAGGTGTCAGACTTCTGTACTGGGGGTCCGGGGTTCATTCCTCAGTCCCGGCACAAATTTATTTGATTTCCAAACCCTTTCTTGATCTCTGACAAGATGTGTATTAATCACAACTTGTGAATGTGAGGAATGCAAGGCTTCCACCGTGGTTCGGATACCATGTTAAACTGTAGGTCCTCCATTTCATTTCACAATTGTCCTACTGTTACACATTAGTGTAAGTGCGTGTAACCCAAATGGGTATAAAGACAATAATAATAATAATAACAATAATAATAATAATAATAATAATCAGAAAACATTCTAAAGTAGTTTAAAGTAAGGAGTGGTAATAAAGTTAAAACTTAGATAGAAAACTCATAGTTATATGGATTATTTGACTTTTAATATTAAAAAAAAAATTATTTTATTTTGCTTTGCTTTTAATGAGCTACAAAATATTTAAAAAAAATCTACAATAAAGTGATTAACATCAACTGAATTAAAACATGGCTTGACAAGTCTAAAATTCACATATAATATTAAAATTTTATTTACAAAACTTGGATAAAACCAATTAAGGACAAAAAGAAAGTTTTGGTGTTGTGACTAGACATCCTTGATATAGAGATACTTAAAGACTTTAGTGTATAAATCTATTTTACAAATTAGCTTAGATAATAAGATTGATTTTTAAAATGTGGAAATTACAGTTGTGAAAGTGTTTAAACACTTTTTGGAGTGAAAATGCCTTTAATGTGTGTGCGTTGTGTAAGCTTGTATGAGGTTTTCACTAACCTGTACAGAATGATATGGAGCATTGTTAAGAACAATAATGGAAGGTTCCTCGAGGCTAATCAGTAGCTGGTTTTTCATCCAGGTTTCGAAATTTTCCCCGTTCATTTCCCCGTGATAATCTCCTGTGGTCTTCTTTGATGCAAACAATAATTCAGCACCTTCCACAAAGCCCTTTCTTGAACCAGCATGCAAAACTATAAATCTTTTGCCATCATTCGTCGACCGCCTCTTACAAGTAAATGTTGAATTGTCTTGCCAAAACGACAGATTAATAACTTAACCAAAGTTTTACACAACCTCAGGCTTGTGCTCTCCTTTACAATCTGTTATATTATATTGTTTTAATATGTAGGCCTATTTATAATGACTTTAAATAATTTAACAAACAAAAATCAATATCCTAGAAAATATGTTTAGGCCTATAAAATAAATGTCAATGATAAATCAAAAACTATCCTAATTAACGAAAATCTATTTCATATTCACTCCTCTTAAACAGTTTTAACAATATATCAATATCAATCAATATCCTAGAAAATATGTTTAGGCCTATAAAATAAATAACAATGACAAATCAAAAGCTATCCTAACTAACAAAAATCTATTTTAGATTCACTCCTCTTAAACAGTTGTAACAAAGTTTCTAATAAAAATACAATAACTTATAACTTGAAGTCTTAGTCTGGTATTTATTTAATAAACACTAGATAAAGACTCGAAAGTAATTTTTATTACACTTCACAGATTTTTTTGAAATATAAAAATTTTAAAACTCGAGGTTTGGCCTAGAGGGCAACACAACACAATCTCAATTTTCAAATAATGTATATAGATCACTGAGAAACACACTCGCTATTTTATTTTATCACACGCTTTAATGTTATATTAGATAAATAATTATTCAAAGATCACCAAAAAATCCGTTTATTTTCTGAGGATAACACGCTCACACAACGAAATAATATTCACAAAAGAACACACCGATTACTAACTAGCCAAATTAATGTTCAAAAAAGACACTGTACTATTCAAATTAGTAATACAATTATTAACGGGTAGCATAGACACGCATAAATACCAATAAATAGTACTAAACTATATAAAGTATTTTGTTCAACTTGTTGATTGACGCACGTGGTTTTAATAACTCTATTTTTTACGATAATTCAATGTTATACTGTATTTTAAAAGTGTAATATTTTGGTTATGAGAATAACCGTTTAGTTCGTAGCTTAATATTGAAGTTTTCTTTTGCTGTTTAATTAAAATTAATTATTAAAAGCAAGAGGACGTTAAAAGTGGCCTTATTTCTTGTAAACAAAGATGGCCACTGGGTAAAAGCCAGTAGATGACGTAGAATAAAAGGAGGTCTTCTGGAAGTGATTCGGCCATTGTGTTAATACTCGTTGTTTACAAGATTTAAACTTTATATTATTTCACAAACATTTTGAATGTTATTTCCTCTTTATTATCACAAACCATTTATTTATGTTAAAGATATACGAGGGCAGCTATAAAAATATTAATATCTGAATATAGTAACATTAAATGTAGAATTTCACGCTCTATTTAACCGGTAATTGCCACAAGAATGAAAAGAAAAACTAAAATGAAATCACTAGACTTTTTTTTCTTACATTTGATTATGAAAAGAGAAATTATACTGTAATCTTTGAGGAAGTATTGTTAAAAGTGATTGATAATATTTTTAGTAATTATAATAGTAGTAATTAGTAAATAATAATTGTTTCCAAATATGGTGACAAAAGTTATTTTTAGACAATGTTGGCGTAACTGATACCATTTGCTAGCTTCTGCTAGCTGTCATGTAAAACCACAAAAGTGGTAAGTCCACTAGAGGAAGGATTGGCAACAGGCTATATTACACGTTAAGAAAGAAGAAACCAATTACTGGAAAATGATGGTCTGATAGAATAGAACAAATTTTGATTTCTTATGGAGATTAAAGTGACGGTGATAACAGTAGTACGTCAAGTAAATACGGTAAAAACAATGGCTGACCAATATCAGGTGTCGAAGAGTTTACTTAGTATTTAAGGTAAGTTATAATTACTTATACTTTCAACTTAAGTAGCAGAAGTCTCATATTGGCCACTTATGTCCCATTTGCCACTGACTGTACTCGAGCGATACAAGGTATGTCTTCTCACCCCTCCGCCTTTCATACTCTAAAGCGATTACAGCGCTTGACCACGAGATGCAATGTTTTCTGTGTCGGGGTAGTAGAAATTTGTTTCTGTAATGTTTGCTTTTCCTGGGTGTCTACTAAGTTAAAGAAACAAAAATTAGTGATATTTTGGTGTCTTTTTTGACCACAAAATTCCTTCAGTAAATGGTCAAACATTATATAATGCATATATGAGCATAATGCTATCACAAGCAACATTAACCTTGTCCTTGGTACCTAGGTAAAAACAATCAGGCAACTTGCGGATAGCACATGGCATCATGGGTAGTGGGTAGAGCAAATCAACGCAATCGCACTGTTAAGATCCATTGGAAATTTAAACAGAAATATTTTTATGGGTTTATGACCAAAATATTGAAAATCAGTTAATATGCAAGGACTTTTGTAGCCTTTCTTGCAATTAGTGACTTTTTCGTGACTTTCCTAATGCAGTGGGTACCTTTTTTTCTCTGACATCGCATAATTAGTACATTCAATAATTTTACTATACATTTGATCGATAAAAATAATTATTTTAAAGTTGTATCTTTCACTCAGTCCATTGGTCCCTGATGAATGTGGACAATATTTCGTGCTGCTATATGATTAGGCTCATTCGATGATATAGCAGACCAATGATGGCCATCTTTACCTTTCAGATATGTTTTGCTACACGTTACAATATAAGAATCACTGGGTAAAATTTTTCATTGTCGATGTTTACCTGTAGGCTCATACTCAACAACATTATTTGGATCGCAATCACTATCATCCCTGTCCAAAATATTATATTTTAATATTGTACATGATCTGATTCATCATAACTATTGTGACTATAATAACTTAGTTCATGATGATTTAGTGGATATTGATAGATTTTCTGTCGTTTATTTACAATGTTTTTAGCCATCACAAAAATATAAATGAAGACAAAATAAAAGAGATAAAAATTTCGCAAAAAAGATTTTTTTATGATGTTTAAATTAATATATTAAGTTTTGTGTATTATGTACACATTTGTAAACTGGTTACAAAGTGATAATAATATACAGCATGAAATGAAAGGATGAAGATAAAATGAACATGCCGAATTCAACAAGATGGGAGAAACAAAACATTACAATGACTTAGCTTTCCAGGATTAAGGATTTCAAAAAACATGTATGGACCCTTACCTTGGGCATTGCCAGGGATCTTTCTCGTCTTGACGTAGCCACGTTGCGTGATAGGGCCTCTCTGGGCCATGGGCTGATAAGTGTTAGGCACCACGCCCGCAGGGGGGTGAAGAGGGATCACCTGGCAACTATTCGACCCTCGACTGCTTTCAGAGTCCTGGAAATAAAGGAATTACCAGTTATATATACATTTACACACACATCAACGCAAATCTCAAAAATAAATTTCCTATATTCAAATTTTAGGCCAGCTAAAATAACTCCTAAAGACCCAAACGCTGGATTAAATTCCACATTCCACCTCCACCTTAAGACTAGCCAACCATAACAGCTTTAAAATGTTACAGTGGCAGTGTGAAATAATCATATACTGTATTGGTTTGAAAATAAAGCTCATACTTATTTTCTCAAACACGACCTTTATAAAACAGAAAATAAAAATCTTCATTTTATCTTTGAATTCAAATTTTTTAGTATCCTTGAGGATTTCTGGGTCCCAGCCTTAGTTATAGTCTTTATAATGTTGGCAAAATGTCTCTCTGTCAATGTTTAAGTGTAACACTCACCAAGTTTAGAAAGTTATTGATGATTAATATATATTCTGAATTTAAAAGAGTAACTTAATGAACAAATATGTTAAAAACCAAATAGGAGGGGCAAAAAACTTCCAAAATGCTGACATTTCCAGGATTTTCAGAGACGACTTAGAATCAATTTTACATGTCTTATCAAAGTCCTCATAAATTTATTGTTCCTAAAGTTTAATTGTTAGTTAAACTGGGTGTTGTGTTTTACAATACTATTTTTATGTACTTGTTAAATTACCAACACATAACTTTTATCAGTTCTTATCGTAGACTTTATCGGAGTTCTAAATTTATTTCAAAGCTTTTGGTTGGCTTAATTTGACCATAGATAATGTCTGTGTAAGGTTATCTGCTATCTTTTAACGTATTTATTTTTCTGCTAAAAAATCTGTTTAAAATCATAAATGCAAACGAAGTTTAAATTTTAGCAAAGAGGAGGAAATGTTCATGATTGAAAAGATTAATACAGACCAAAGATTAAAAATAAACAATTCTAATTGGTGTTCAATCACTTTAAGACTTTCAAACAATTTTTGACCAAACAAAAATGCAAAAAAGTTTCTTCATCATTAAATTCCAGGAAATTCTTTCGTTACAAGTATTTATTTGGTCTTCAAAATCTTGGGTTCCTTGTAAAGTGTAACTAACTTATCTTCATACATAATCATACAATAAATCCCCCATTTCATAATATATAATAACAACAGTCACCTCGAAAGCAATATGGCGGAGTATTTAATGTTGTTAATGTGGACGTTATGTTTGCTAATCAGAAGGTCGGCCTCACATTAACTTTATTAGAACTTTTACGTATCAAATAGTACAAATCAAATAGTTAATTTTATTACTTTTTTATGGAAATTATTCTTAATAGTTAATTTCTTTTGAAAATGGTTTTATATTTAACTATTTGCAGAGTGCAAAAAATACTACAAAACATAATGTTTGGCACTTCTTCATTGTGCTTTAAGTAAGTAACTGCAAAATATTATCTAGGTTTGAATCCTCTTTTAAAGTTCAGCCGAAGGAAGCAAAAATATTTTTACAGTTCTTATAGCATTGAAAATTTTTGGGTAAAATAAATCAAATATGTCTCCTGTAGCAACATAAGAGTTTAGTTTTCTGCACACGCTAATATCAATATATGTCAATTATTTCCTGGAATTTTGTGCAAACTTTTTAAATAAAGATAAGGAGGCAACCATTAACTCTTTGTCCATTGGCAGCAGTGTAAAGTATGTACTGTGTTGTTCTTTTCATTATAAAGGCCATATTGTGTTGGTCCCCCTTTTATATGTTTCTATCCACCTTTCCTATACCTTCTTCCAAATATAATACAATTACCTCATAAAGCGAAAAGAGGTTTTCGTTATAGAGTTATATCATATGTTCGCATCCAATAACCTTTTCCTGTGTTTGTCCTTTATGTTATACTTTTTACATGTTCCTATCTGTGTTCTATCATTCTTTACCATTTTCCTTTTTCTCTCCTCTTGTTCTCTTTTTTAGGAAGTTGCGTTGCGCATTTCACACTCCTCCCTGATGAGTTCCGATAGAATGAAACCTGGGTCGGGGGATTGGGCGGTGACGATCAATTTTCTTTAAGAGGTAACCATTACCTCTTTGTCCATTGGCAGCAGTGTAAAGTGTAAACTGTGTTCTTCTTTTCATTGTAAAGGCCATATTGTGTTCGTCCTCCTTTTATATGTTTATATACACCTTTCCTATACCTTCTTCCAAATATAATAAAGATAAAATATTTTGACAAAATTTCAGGATACCCTTAACAAATATTAAGATATGTTTATATTAGCATGTACAGAAAACTAAACTCTATGTTGCTACTGAAGAGATATTTGATTTATTTTAGCCTAAAAAATGTAATGTTATAAAATATGTAAAACTACTCACACCCTTCTGCCGCACCTTAAAAGTTACTTAGGTTTAAAACCCCTTAATGTTCTCTCAAGGTTCGAGACCTCTTTATGGTGCTTGTTTATCACCCCTTATACTCTACTCCCTGTCTGGCTCGCCAACAGACAGACTCCCTTATAACTGGTTGAGCTAGGCAAGTTTAATTCCCTCCCACACCCCCACTGCCCTAATTTACACAACCTAAAAGATAGTAGAATATATCTCTATCCTTCTCTAAGTCTCGCAAGCTCTTTCACTTGCTGATCCTACAGGAACTAATGAATTCCATACCTTTTCCTGAGGGTTTGAGAATCCGTACACCCCTAAAATTATTTTATTGGCCGGAAACTATTAAATATACGAATGTACAAGTTGGAATTTTTCACTTCGAGCTTGAGTAATATAGAGAGCACTATTTGTACTAAAACTATTTAAAGTTGAAGGTTCGTAAAAGACCCAAGCATAAACCATAAGTAGAGACCTAAATTATTTAGAATTAAATTTTTTGTGAAAAAAATGTATGACCACACAAATTAAAATTTTTAAATAAATTTAACCTAGTTTTTTTTAATCAGACAAAAATAAGAATTGAGGAACTATTTGCTATGAAATGATATCTTAAAATTGAATAAAATTATTCAAATTTGGCATTATCAAGAAAATCGAAAAACTTTTTCTTACGTACAACTCTCTCTTTAACATGTTCAAAGCCCCTCTCACCCAACACTCTCTCCCCTCCCCCTTTCACCCAACACCCTCTCTCCTCCCCCCATTAACACACACTGTTCTCTCTTGAACTGCAGTCCTGCACAAAGGATTTGACCTTGTTTATTTTCAACCCTCCCTCTTTCCCTCCTTCCAAAGAAAATATATTCATCCTTGTCTCTCAATCTTTCCAGTTTGTTGTGGCTCACTTATTGCACCCACACTAGACCATCTGACTGGCTCCAGCTGTAAAACCAAAGACTAATGGGACAAACAACTATTCCAACTTAGTATTTGGGGAGGGAGGTTTAATCAAATAGACATTCACTATTCAAAATTTTGAATATCTGTACACCCATAGTAATTTATTGGTGTTTCATTCAGTTCTTTTTTGCCCGGATCATTCTTCTAGCAGTATTTTCATTTCTCCCACTTCATGCCCAAATATATTTTACTCACTGTGTCACTACAATTGGAGCTTCCGCTAGCAGTTGTAGAATCCAGAGTGGAGGTCTCGCTACTCCTGCTAGATGAACTGAGCGAATCTTCGTCGTTCCTCCCTCTGGTGACCACTGCAGCGTACGAGCATTGCCGGTGATGGTCGTTCACATCTTCACAGTCCAGACAAGGGAACTCAACCTTTATCCACTTACGATAATCTATTACTTCATCTGTTACTCGGATGATACGACCCAGGATGCTGCAAGAGAGAATTTTTTGTTAAAATTAGAATTTGTTGACCGTGTTGTTAACACTCATATTTTTGAACTCCGTGTAGTAGAATTATCAACATTACTGTGTAATTATGTAGGAGACCAGGCTATGTGCCAAGAATCAGGATAGATTTGTATGTTGTGAAGGTAAATTAATAGTATCACATTATACTGACTGGCAAGAGTGGAGGATAAACTAGGGGTGTGTGAAGCTTTCAAACTTTGCAACAAAAAAAAATCCTTATACAAAAATGATTAGACCTTTTCACCAATGAAAATATTGATAGCTAAAACCTGAATTTATAAGTTTTCCTTAGAGAGATAGATAAATGTATTATTCTTATATATTAGGTACTATTTTATATCTATTATCTCTATTCGCATAGAAAACAAGAAATATAATTGATTTTTGCAATATATCAATTTCTGTGAATACATTCTATTTGAAACACAAACATATTTTCGACTCTTGCAATTTTATTCATTCCTATTTATCAGGCAAGACTGCGTTTGAATATTTTTACAAATACTTCAATAACATATTTGAAAAATATAATAAACTTAGTTAAAATCAATTTTAAAACAAATTATGAATTAGCAATTCATTAATTGATTCTTAAAACTCGATAGCACTTACTAAGAGATCAGTTTACCTTAATTGATTTTAAACAAATAATCGATTTACAATACATAGGCCAGGTAGGTGTAAATAAACGGTTTTAATGGTGTCTAACTGTTGACAGTATTTATTTTTCATGAAACCCAACCAAATATCTAATTTAAGGATTGTATGAAATAAATTGGGGTTCTTTGCATAGGTGAAGAGAGTTAAAACCAGTTGGGTTGTGAAAATCAGGTCATGTTTATTAGGGGTGTGCGAAGGCCATTTTTTAAACACAAAGCAAAGTTGGAGCAAATCTTGAAACTTGCGAAGAAAAGTTGAAGTCAGAGCTGAATAGGATTTTTGTTGTTATCACTAAGCACTACTTTTAATTTTTAAATTATTTATTTTTCTATATCTTCTCAATAACAAGGGCAAGAAAAATTGTGTTATTTGTTACCTTGAGACTATATTAATAATTAATGAACACAGGCTTGCTGTTAAGCTTAGTAACTTATCAATTAAGTTTTAATTTTTACTTAAATCGTGGAGTTTAATATACGCCATGGCAGCTGACTTTGTATCATGTGTAATGTGTCCTTATTTCTCTTAAAAATAAACACGTAATTAGTTTCATTTATTTTGAGTTTATTTGTAATTCTAGTTTTGATTTTCATTTTTGAAGAGCTTTAATGTGTTCATTAAAATGTTTACAAGATTATTCATGAGGTGAAAGTTTCAGAAGTTAGCATGCGCTGGAATGGCCGAGTCCAAGTTTCCCATAGGGGTGGAAAGGTAAGGTATTAGGCACGTTAAATTTTGTACAACTAACAATTTTTTTTTAAATAAAAGTTTATTCCTGTTTATCTCTTTGTACAACAAAATAATGATTACGAATTAAGTTGTGCTTTATAAGTAAGCTTTACTTAGTAATTTTTGAATTAAAAAAACTAGATATTATGCTTTGTTTTTAGGGTGAAAGATTCAACCAGCGAATCCTTGTCAGGATTCAGTGGATTTGATGATTAGAAGATTCGAGTGGTCTATCTCTAGTAAAAATATTGATTTCACTTCAAAACCATTCTAGCTTTCACAATAAAAAAACATATAAACACAAATTAGTAATTTTACTATAGTTAATATAGTTACTACAGTAAAATTACTAATTTATGTTATATTATATAAATATTAAAGGTGGGCCACTCGAATCTTCGAATCCACCGAATCCACAAGTATTCGATATTCAAGGATTCAGTGTTTTACTGGATTCGATGATTGAATCTTTCACCTCATAAACAAAGCATAATATGTTGAATTCAAAAATTACTTAGTTAGGCCTACTTGAAAAGCACAACTTATCCGTAATATTTATTTTGTCGGACAAAAGATATAAACATTAATAAAATCTTCCTTAAAAAAATAAAAAATTATTAGATGTGGAAAATCTTACGTGCCTTGTACCCTACCCTCCCATCTGTATGGGAAACTTGGACTTGATGGTTTCTGCATATGCTCACTTTTAAACTTTCACCCCACGAACAATCTTGTAAATATTTTAATGAAACATTAAAACTCTTCAAAAACTGAAAATCAAAACTATAAATACAAATAAATTCGAAATAAATCAAACAAATTACGTTTTATTTAACATAAATAAGAACACATTACAGATGATACAAAGTCAGCCACCATTACACACGATATAAAGTTATTCGCCATGACGTATATGTTTACTCGTCCAAGTGATGATTAAAAGATTAAAATAAGGTTACTGTTAATTCTTACTACCCAACTGGTTTTAATTATCTACAACTATGTAAAGAGCCCCAATTTATTGTATATGATCCTTAAGTTAGATATTTTGTTGGGTTCCATGAAAAATAAATACGGTCAACAGTCAAAAACGATAAAACTGTTTATTTATCCCCATCGACCTACGTATCGTATATCGATTGTTTGTTTAAAATCGATTCAGGTAATCTGATCACTTAGTAAGCGCTCTCGAGTTTTAAGAATCAAATAAATACTTGCTAATCCATTCTTTATTTTTAAATTGATTTTAACTTAGTTTTTATTATTTTTTAAAAATATGTTATTGAAGTAATTGTAGAAATTATCAGACCTAGTCCTGCCCTATAAAATAGGAATAAACATATTGTAGTCGAAAATATGTTCGTGTTTTAAATAGAATGTATTCTCAGAAATCGATATATTGCAAGAATCGAATATATTTGTTTTCTACGCAAAAATTGATAATGGATATAAAAGAAAATAATAATAAAACATACTTAAGCATTATTGAGTTCACTATTTCCAATGAATGTTTAATTGTTAAGCATGTTGTTTTAGCCTTTATTAAAAATATCCGTTTGTATTTTTATTTTTGCTATCTTAATACAATAAAATATCCTTTAATGATGATTAAAGTTGATCAAATAAAACATACTTAAGCATTATTGAGTTCACTATTTCCAATGTATGTTTAATTGTTAAGCATGTTGTTTTAGTCTTTATTAAAAATATTCCTTTGTATTTTTATTTTTGCTATCTTAATACAATAAAATATCCTTTAATGACGATTAAAGTTGACTAAAGGATATATAGGCCTAAATTGTTCATTTCACATGTTTTTTAGAAACTTAACCCATTCTAATAACACTTTTAAAAATAACTAAAAGACACTCAAATTTTGATTGATTTGATTTTTAAACAATAATATGAGTCTAGATTGTTTAATTTGGCTGGATTTTAACCTTTATTTTGCGAGGGGGTGTTGGGGTTGATTAAAATTGAAAGCATGATTGAAATAAACCATAATTCACAGTTTAGGCCTATATTGTGTAATGTGGGTCTATTTGTAAATCATTAAAATTTATAACGATTTGCTAGGATTCGAATTCGAGATTCAAAAATAAAATGTAGATTCGAATTCAAGATTCAGATTCCAGAAATAGTGGATTTGACCCATCTCTAGTATTAATGTTATTAAATATCAAAAGTTACAGATGCAGATAAAATGACTGGACGCAATATGTAACAGTTGATATAGGGGAGCCATCAATCACTCTGAAACTATGTAAATAGTGAAATATCTATGACGGCAACCAACCCAGCTTATCCACGATGCTGCACACCTTCCCCAACTCCTTGCAATCCTCTTCTGGTACAGAGATATGCAGGTCCTCAATGGGAGGAAGGTCATCCAGAGTTATCTCCCCATTGGTCCTCAGTGGCCCCACCTTCTTGGCTCCTTTATCAACCTCTAACATCTGGGCCTGACCCTGGGCATCCTGTGCCCCGTGATCATCCTCTTCTTCCTCCTCCTCCTCGCTGCTGAAAATAAAGCACAAATGCCACATGTCACCATTAAATCAGTCTAACACTGCTAGGATAAGCAAACACATTTTAGGGGCCATATGAAATACACGTATGCACTCACTCACACATGCAAGCATGAAAAGTGGAAAAACCACTCTCAGTAAATCAGGCCAGAATTCAAACCCCAATCTCCCTGTCATCAACAGTCTAGTTTATTGCGAGAGTGACATCTTAGACCATGCGGCCATCAAAGCAGGTAATACATTAGTCATACTTACACTAATGGAGAAGGGATGATGAGTAAATTTACCTGCATTGGTATGAAGGAAGAGTGGAAAGCCCTTTAGGAAAAAAATAAGCCTAAGTAAACCTGGGGATATAAACCTTAAATTCCCTGTTGTTGGTGGTTCAGTTTATGGTAACATCTTAGACCATTTAACTCCCGAAGGTTGTGAAAAGTTAGAAGGGCTAAAATAATTCTCCAATGATTCTCTGACCTGGCAGAACCTGTGTCCGAATGGAACTCCCAATCGGAGCTGCTGCTGTCACTAGACTCCAGGGAGCTATCAGATTGCCTCTTGATGAACGCTGACACACCCTCCTCCAAGCTGGCGGGGTGTGTGATGTGCACCACAGCTGCACTGCTGATGTCAGTCTCGCAGTCTTCACTGTCGTCAGAGTCTTCACTCACATACACACACAACTGGCCCAGACCACTCACATTTAGCTGATCGAGAACTTTGCCCACGCCAACAGACGGTGCCTGGGACTGCTTTGGGGGTTCAACCTTGCCATTATTCAGACTAGAAGTTTCTACTTGATCAGGAGCATTGGTATCTTGAAAAAACTGTGAGACATTCTCAGAGTTGGCAATATTACTGCATATTGAACCATCATCCACCAACTCGGAGCTTTCAAGACCAGCTTCTTTATTGTCGGGCGATCCTCCTGTCTCTCCTTTACAAGTAGCATTGACAAACAAGTTACAGGGTGCACTGCAAATCTCCTCACTCTCCTTAGCTTGGTGGGACGACTCAGGTTCGTCCATTTTGAGGGTGTTCCTTTCAATTTCATCAGTGACATCACTGGTGATTGTGCTAGATGCCATTTTGTGCGTGTTATAGGCTAAAATTAAAAAGGAAAAAAAAATTAACAATATTAGTGGAGTGCCGAGCTACAATAGATAGCAATATAAATACCTTTACCTTGAGTAAAATGAATTCTTTTGGCTATTGCTTAAAGTATTTTTCTTGGTTAAACAACAAATGTCTGATATTTGTTAGCTTCAATTTGTAATCATAAGTTACCACACCATTTGGCGGCCGGTTTCTATATACTATTATAGCCAAAACTTATAAATGTAGTAGCCTGAATTTAGTCAGTATATTTCTTTTCAGTTGAAAAATTTAACAATTACTGTGTAACAAATAATTTGTGTGTGTGTGTGTGAAGGCCCTAAATAATTTGGTGCTATCTGACTCTTCTAAACCAGCAGTTTCCAAACTAGTTGCGCGAGTTAGTCCTGGCTGTGAAGTATAATTTCAAGGAAATTGACATTGCCGAAGACTAGAGATTACACGGGCAGAGACAATGAAGCTCATTTGAATGGCAACAGTTCACTCCCTGCTTTTTAATAAAAGAATTCCTGACTTTTCCAGGTTTTCCCTGTTCTCGATGTCTGTAGCCATGATGTCATAGCAGTTTTAGCGCGCAGGATAAAGGAGTGAGTTGTTATTGAGTTTGGTATGAATGAAATATTTATGCACTCTTGCATGTGCAATAAAGTGAATAAAATATTGAACCATAAACAAAAAGGAGTCTAAAATGTGAAAGTTATTAAGCGTACTATCACTGGTAATAAAAATAATCATTCAGAGTTTCATGAATAGTTTTCTTTTAATTTGACGATATTGTGGCTTGCAGTAACCCAAAGCAAACCGACCCACACCTGTGGACCACTGCCCATATAAGCTTATATTCAACTAATCTAACATTAAAACTTGGAGATTGTATGAACACAGTATGAGGAAGAGCCGTATTTGACTACGTTATAAAAGTTTCTAATACAACTTTCATATATTCATATGTGAAGACATGTGATTTTCTACTGTCACCTTTGATAGATAGTATCAATAAAAAAATACAAAGGTCTTAATATATTTTAAATAATAATGTAAAATAATTTTAGCAATGACATAAAATTCCTACTGTAATTATAGTGTATTTTAAAAGATTCGGAAACTTTTTTAAAATGAAATTATTGTGTACTGTAGTAGTAACAACATGAAAGCACTTCATAAGTGAGAATATTAGTGAAATGAGAATTAAATAGGCTACTCTATGTTTGTGTGATGTTTGGATTGATGTGTGTGTAACTATTACAATTTTTTTTTAAATAATTATATAACAATATTTGGGCTTTTATAAGAATCAAAATAAAGTAAGATTTTACCAAGTATGCCTAAAGAATATTAGGCTCAGTTTAAAACTAGGTGTCTATAATAGAGGATCATTAAATTTTAAGAGTCCCAATGTCAAGCCCTGTGTACGGACTCCGTATCAGTAAGGTGCATAGTACTACATAAGAGATCAACTCCACACTAAGAGATTTCACTATCTACAGAATCTTTAATTTCTTAGTTTTTACCACTCTGTAGAAGTTGACTCAACTTAATTTTCTAAGGACTAGTCGATACGAACTGCTAAGGACTACCAATCACAAAAAAGTTTGTGCATGGATGAAAATGAAAGCACTACACGCATTTTCATATCAATTACACTAACTAGCTCATGTTTTAAATATATTATTTGTGACTGCACTTACCCTACCTTTAAAATGTAGCCTAGATCCTTGATGTTTTATCAAAATTAGTTGTGTAGTTACTTTTATTCATTAATTATTCATCTGAAATGTTGTCTGCTTGCGCCTAGCCCTAGAAAATTTTCTTTCGAATATTTTTATTGGACATTGTTTCCAACTTTCTCATTGGTTGGCACGGTCACATGCTTATAGATACGGACTCAGGGTGGCTACAAGACCTATTTTACAAAATTCCTTGACTTTTCCAGGTTTTCTAGGCAGCATTTTTCAATTTTCCCTGACTACTTTTTTCCAGTTTTAATGGTGGATTATGACTTTTGTTATTATTGATCATATATTCAAAAAAAGTTTGTATCTATTAAACATAAACAATTTTATCAGTTATAAATGTTA
This sequence comes from Timema shepardi, assembly GCA_902151425.1. Lineage (NCBI taxonomy): Eukaryota > Metazoa > Arthropoda > Insecta > Phasmatodea > Timematidae > Timema > Timema shepardi. The sequence goes on along the minus strand of CABFVX010005546.1, from coordinate 7,898 downwards.
TTTTATTTAGGTATTATTAACTTAAGTTTTAGTGTCAAGTTGTGAAATAAATGGAATATTTTAGACATAATTTTTTTAATTCCCTGACTTTTCCTTATTTTTAGTTAAATTCCCTGACATTTCCCGGTTTTCCCTGACATCCAAAAATTCCCTGACTTCTCCAGGTTTTCCCTGTCTGTAGCCACCATGGGACTGTGTAGACGCGATTTCAATTTCTAAGGACCATCAAGGAATTGAAGATTATAAGGACGCGGATATTATGGACTCTGTCGGCGGGGCTTAAGCCTTTGAGTATTATGGCTTTGATTATGTAATCACATGGAATAGTACATTTACCATACACGCTTATATTATATTTTATACAATTTTAACAGCTTTTATCCTATGAAGGACCATTAAGTCGTAATAAAAGGATGTGATAAAGCAAGATTTTAAAAATAATAAGCATGGTGTGGAGGCGGGTTCAAGCTTTAGACGAGGTTAGGCCCTCTAATTGAAAGTGAGTTAACATATAAGACACAAAACCATGCCTACTTACCCTTTATGAATTATTAACACAATATGATTTTATTTTTTGAGTGTAAACATTACTGGACCGCTGTCATATATAATCTTATTTGTAAGTTTATGTCAATTCATATAAAATGACACGCCATAACATTGACTGACCATGTTCAGAAACACCAGTGATATTGTTTTCACTATCAGTAACTATTTCCATGTTTAGGTTATTATTTAGAACGCCATGATGTTTAGTTTAGTCATTGAAATAGTTATAGGTAGATATATTTAAATTTAATTGTATTTTGTAGATTTTTTATTTTGTTGTCTACACTAATATTATAAAGAGGAAAGATTTGATTTTTTGTTTGTAATGGATAAACTCAAAAACTACTGGACCGATTTTAAAAATTCTTTCACCAATATAAAGCTACATTATCAGCGAGTAACATAGGCTATATTTTATTTTGAAAATTAAATTTATTCCTCATAAAAATGTCGATAGTTTTACACAAAGTATAAAAAAATTGCCTAAAAATATGCTTTCTCCACGTGCGCTGCAAAAACTTTAGGTATTACATAAAAAAAAAATACTATACATATTGAGCGTTCTCACTAATGTGAACAAAAAAGTCCGTGAGACAATATATTTAATTATTATAGTTATGTTACAATAAACTTTTTTGTTGAAATTAGTGAACTAAAACATGGATGCGAACAAAAAGTGATTATATCCGTATCATGATCTGAATACTTATCCAAATCAATTATTTAATCATTTAAGCTGTTTACGTAGGAGTAAATTACTTTTTTAATTATTCAAATCGGTACATTGGTTTTAAAGTTATGAAGAGTATAATAAAATAAAAATTGTCGTGATGTCTACACTATAATCTATAATAATAAAAGGAAGTGTTTGTGTGTTTGTCTGTTTGTGTGCGACGCCCAGCCAAATCTACGAGATGCAGAGATCTGAAATTTTTAACATAGGTGGGTCTGAATGCACCTCGAATCCGAATTTTTAATCGCTAATTATCTTTTCAATTAGGCTATTTTTAACAAATTTTTGAAGGGTCACGGGTGACGCCGTGCGGAATTGCTAGTAGTCGTATAAAGTGGTGGGTCCTAGAGTGATCCAATATATGATCAGTCTTCTCAATTAGAGCAGGTCAGATGAGGTGGTGGCCAGGAAGACAAACTATGATTCCGTTAAACTCAGGGTGACTGTAGTTTGCTTAAGGCGCATTTAGACCATAGAAAAGGGATAAGTAGAAGCGAGCGAATGCTCATTCTTCACCCAATACGCCTAAATTCTCTTGGTGTAAACGTGTAGCGAGCATTCTTTCGGTGCTCTGGTATGTTCGAGTATATTCGCCCAAAATGGGAATGAATGCTTGCTCGGTTGGTCTAAACAACGAAAGAGTACATGAGGTACGAACATTCCTTCGGGTTCACACGCGCTCTCTCGAATGAGCGGCTTTATCAAAGGATTCTTTTGTTAGGTGCAAGTATTTACAAGCTTCCTGATAAATAATAATTTCGAACAGAGAACCAATATGGATTGGAATAATGATTTATATATGCAGCTTATAGAACATAATAAAGCGTATAGATGTCTTTGGGACCCTACTGTTGGAGAGTACGAAAATAATTCAATAAAAGAGAATGCCTGGAATGCCATCAAAAACATAATGAAATGTCTAGTTGATGAAGTAAATAAGGAAATGGACTCACTTCTAGCATCTTATCGATGAGAACGTCATAAAAGCATGCTACCGAAAATTGGTAGTGGGGCAGAGAGTACATATACATCGAAATGGTACGCCTACACTAATATGCAATTTTTATTGGACAAGTATAAACCAAGATTAACTATCAACACAACGCTTTCAAATCCATAAAACACTGTGAATATTTCTTTGGATACATTTTTATAATTTTTTTATTCAGATGCGTGACGTTGGTTTTGTCTGATGTAAGAAATTGTAGCCTAATTTAAGAAATTCTTTTAAATGTTCTGTTTTTACTAGCTAGGCAATACACACTATTATTGCCCAGTGGTGGAGCTTGGTTTGGTTGCCCCTCTACCCCTGCTCCCGACTTAAATCATTGCACCCCTTACATCTCCCTGCTACTTAGCCAACATTTTTTTAGCATCGCGTCTTACCACCCGTTTGGGTTATACGCTTATGTATTAATTACGTTAATGTTTTAGAGAATAGGAAAGTTGAAAGGAGGTGCACCCTCATATGCATGAAATGAGGGCGGAATGTTTTTTTAGGGAAAACCACCCTCGCTAATCTTTACTGGTCTTGTAATTCAAAACACCCCCTCTCACCGTTCATCATGCTAGATACTAGATATTGGTGCTTTAGTTCCAGCTCGATAGGACTTCGTGCCGACGCCGACATGGGTTCCTTCTCCCTTAACACTATCCATCCCCCATTGGTTGGATCACCTACGTCCATACAACAAATCCCACTTTCCAAGATGGTTTAAGAAACATACAGTACTATGTATCCCGTCCTAAAAGTGAAAGAGAATATTAAATTGTCCACTTCATCTTTTCCTTCTCAAAACTAGCGCTCCTAGAGACCCTGGTAACTTAGCACCCCCAAAGAACCTCCAAACTTCCTGCATCTCTCCCCCCCTCCATGGATGTGGGGGTTACTAATACGTTCCTCCGACCCTGTTGTCGTCTATATTATTATACGAAATAGTTTGTCTGGATGTATGTTTCTAAGTTTGTATGTTTGAAAAAAACTTGAGTTCTACCGGACTTATTTTCAAAATGATTACTTATTTATAAATGTGAAAGTTCGTAATTATGATTGTGTGTTTATTGACTTTTGAAATTTAATTTGTAACAATATTATTTACATACTCATTTATAAGGGATTTTATCACACTATTTTAAGGTTGAGCCTACACAAACAGCAGAGGAAGGATTTGAAACACAGAATACAACCAACTATGACAACAATAAACTCGAAAAAAAAAAACAATTTCAGCTTCATCTTCTTGCCAGAAGAAGTTTAAAGGTGAACATTTGGTAATACCAGTTGAATAAAATTAAACAGAATGCAAAGTCCATTCAAATAAACAGTTAAAATGACATATAGCAGATATTTGTTCTAATTTGAAACTTATACTATTACTATTAATTAAAATAAAGATAGGAACAAGAGAAACAGTCACGTAAGAATTTTTTTTCTTCTAAATAATATTTATCGTTCTTTATTCAATTTTATGTTAGTTCTATAAAATGTTAAATAAAATACTATCTGATTTTCACTGTTGTACTTTATTTTAGCATATTACGTTACATTAAATTATTTTGCCATGATAAACAATTGAAGCTTTCTTTGGTTAAAGCAACATAGGTTACCTCAATATACGGAAGACAAGCGAAAGAATACCAAAGGCGTTCTTAACTACATGACGTGCTCTTGATAAGCGATAATTATAGATTATTTTGTCCAAGCCCTTATTATGAGTATTAGGATATGGTTTCATTATATGTCTTTGTAATGGAAGCGCATCGTCTGCAACAAATATGTAAAGTACTTTTTGTTGTGTTCTGGGAAGATAGCTATCAGCTATGTCATCATTTTGAAGTTTCTGGTTGAACAATGTATTTCTGAACACTCCCTCATTGGATATTCGACCCTGGCAACCGATCTAAGAATAAATGAAATTATAATCAGCAACTACAACAGCCATCAAAACAATGCTGAGAATAGATTTGTAGTTGATGAAGTCGCTTCCATTTTTGATTGGTGCTTGTATAACACAGGGTTTTCCGTCGATAGCACCAATCGCGTTAGGAAAATTCCACTGTTCTTAAAATCTACGTGCAATTCTCAACCAGTCTTCTTATATTGACGGTGTCTAAACACGAACACAAAATGAAATAAGCAAGCAAAAAGTTAAAGCCAAACGTTTTATTTATACCCTCTCATCTTGAAGTAAAAAAAAAAATCCATGGGTGAAGGGTCAAAATTTATGCTTGCACATTTCAATAATGTTGATTTTATTGCAGATACTATAGATGTCGTGAGATTGCTTTCATAAAAAAGAAGAAGTTAAAAACCTACCTCAACAAAACCCTGTAGTCCTTCAATTATAGCGTACACACTTCAAGAATAACATTGCATACGCTTTAGTTCGATATTTTAAAAATATACATTAGGCTTGGATAAGAATCACTCGTTGCCAAAAATCGCAAAGTCAAAGCAAGTCTTTACTGTGCAGAAATATAATTTCTGTAGTTTGTATTTTTTTAGAAATATTTCTGTCAATAAAAGATAATAAGTAATCAAAATCCTCTGATGCCATTTTGCAAAAGTTTCTAAACTGACCAGTTTATTTTTGCAAACGCATATCAATAATTGAATTTTCAATACTAAGCTGCCCTTGACTTTGTAGCAGAGATGTAATCCACAACCGTCTTTCTCTTCTTCTTTTCTTTGTTAACTAATACAATATAATAAAACTAACAGCCGCAATTATATCTTCATCAGACATTGCACTACAGGTCGGTGTATAGAAAAAAAACCTGATAACTGAGCATTCACTCGCTCGCTGGGTCTAAACCTACACGCACGACAAGCATGCGTTCACATTCCCTCTCTTGCAGTGTTCTTTGAATAGTTCTTTTGGTGTAAATGAGCAATTTGTAAAATCACCGTTTACACTAAAAGAGCACAAGCGAATTCACTTATTCTTGCTCTATGTTCTTGTTCGTTTGGTCTAAACCCATTTTTACATGTCATCCCAATCGGAAACCAACAGTGGCACTATAAACTTGGAATGGGTACCCAGATGTATAATTAGAGATATCGCTGTCATTGACCCAGTTTATGTCAAAGTAGACCCATAAGTTGGCATTAAAATTCTTCGGATAAACAAGACTAACTTCAAGTGTTCATTGAATGTATCTAGATATTCGTCTGAGTCAATTCTGGGGAGCTTCTGTTACGTTGCTTTGATACCTGCTGTGCTGTAGAAATCAACTGAGAAAATCAGGTCATAGCGACCAGACTACCGACGTTCTCCCGGTAGCCTTTTTTCTTGATAGTGCACTCACAAGAAGTTGGTATTTCAGATGGTTTTGCCTCCAATTGAGTTTTGGCAGGTTTGCACTGCCTGTCGAATGGTCAATTATCATCTTGAAGATCCACTTGCAGTTGATAGCTCGTATGCTGGGTGGCAGTTCAGTAAGGGTCCAGGCGCCATTTTTCTCAAACGAGCTAATCTTCTTATTAACATTAGCCATATTTGGTGTCGCGTAATATCAACCATGAATGTCGTTGAAGACTTTCAAAAATTATCAATAAATTTCTCTGCACAAAGAAACAGTGCGACATAATAATTTAGGTAAGTTGGTGTAGTACGAGATCCCGTGCTCCTACACAGAGGTCAAGTTCCTCGCCAGGTGCTTCATTTATTCCTCCAGGTACAGGTATTTCTTCTTTGCTATGAATTATATTGATTTCTCCACCTGCAAGCCCCCGGTAACAACTTTATCCGTCACTATACCGATGACTTTAGTGGCTCAAGAGGGTCTTGAACCAATTACATAACTGTCGATGAACAAATTTTCACAAAAAATTATATCGTGCCCACTTAAGACTGTCGAGCATCACAACCCATACTCATTCGGGGACTAAAAAACACAGTTAAATCACCAGGTGACCACCGTAAGTCAGTGATTTTTCAAAATGGGAAACCATTCTGATCAATTTTGTCTGGCAGCCAGTGTCTGGAGTACAAATACTCTCTTCAGGCTCCTCCAGCTCATCATGTATATGTCCTCCAAGAGTAGCCACGCACGTAAAGGAGCACAGTGGGCAATTCAGGAACCGATGAACCCGTGCTTGCCATCAATCCCTGTCATCACCGGACAGCTGGGAAAACCCCACTTCCTTGGCCAGCATTTCACTGGCAGGAGGAGTTGGCTCCTCCTTCTGTGTGTGCTTGACTCACAGGTCAAAGAGTTAAGAAACAACCAAGTAATCACTCTTACTCAAAGATAACTTTAATCTAGATTGCCTCACTATAAGTCAAAACTCAATCATAGGAATCACTGTTCAGACGTGGCTAATTTCATCCAATCAATAGAGCACTTTGTAGACGAACCTTGACAAACAAGAAGACAGACAATGCCTTCTAAATGTTCCACTTTGTTTTGTTTTTCTTTGATTCGTTCTACATAATGAATAAAATATAGATGATCTGTATTTTAGGGATGGCTCAAACCAGCTCGTTGACGCGATCCAGCTCACATAGGCTCGCTCACACAAAAGAGTCTTTCATAAGAGTCATATCGTTCACCAAATGGCTGGCTCGCTCCCAATCCCTTCAATCCTCCCACTCTCTAATTTGATGAACGAGCACTAAATAGTTCTCTCACAATTCCCGTTCCGAGCGTGCAAATCTGTCCCTTCCCTTTCAACTTATGAACGAATTTGAATTTGTGTGTAATTTATCAGAAGCCTATTGCGTTTGGTTATTTAATTTTATTACTTACGCATATTACTTATAATAATTAACCTTAAATATAGCTATTAGTGTCTAATCCACAGAATTATTTCTATTGATGTCAAGAAAAATAATTTAATATTGTAGGCAGTGCTTCAATCTAGTAATGATAGTAAGCATCTATAGTTGATTTTTTACATAGTAACGAACGAAGACCAACAGAAGAGCCGTGAATGACAAACACTCTTGACTCTTTCCGGGAACGAATGAACCAAATCGAAAAAGAGTCGTGAATGACAAAAACTACTGAATCTTTCCAGAACGAATGAACGAAAGCGAAAAAAGAGTCATGAATGTCAAAACCTCTCAAATTATCCCAGAACTAATGAACGACAGCAATTAAGGCTGTGCAAGAGTGATAATATTTTATTTTATTTTATTATTTTTATTGTTTTGTGAGCCTTTTTAATAGAGTAAAAACATTAAAATAAGTAATAATAGAGCAAAATTGTTATGTATTTTTTATTTAAATAACTATAATATTTAATTTAACTTAAAAATGCTAATTCTTAACCAAGTATTAGGTAATACAAGTAAAAGACTTAATTTTTTTATGGATGTATGGAAAGTATAGCTTTATATGGTAAACATATTTTAGGCTTGGTCTGTACCATATTTTTCAATATATTAATTTTTATTTAATAAATAATGAAGTGAATCGGCAGCAGACTTTCTCATTCTTTTACAAATAAATTTCCTAATAGAAAACTACTTTGAATTTTGAAATTAAATTTATCTCTCCCTATTAAGCAATAAATACTGGTTCCCTTGACGTTTTTAATACAATCGTAACTATCATATTTTAAAAACTGGATAGGAATTCGCCCGAAACTATGTGATTTTCATAGAAATAA
>CABFVX010005545.1:26809-49684 GCA_902151425.1 Timema shepardi | reverse complement strand
CACACATGCAGGCATCATACTCCCCCACCCTCCCAATCAATTAAGCTCCCATTGTTATGCAAATGTGCCCTCGCGGTAGCAAAAGTATACTACTTGTATGGCTTAAAAGAGGAAAGAGTACAGGATGGGGACTGGAAGGTGTGCAGATCAGGGCTGGGGGTAGAAGACTGGTAGGAGAGGAGCGATTGGAGGGCATGGTAAGAGAAAGGAATGAAGGCTGCGAGGAGGGTGCGGAATAGAGGCTGGACCCTAGACTCAAGGGAAGAGGGGGCTGCAAGAGGCAGAACGACAAATACAGGGACATAAGGGACTCTTGTGTAACTAAGAGCCTGTTAAGATTAGGTTAGAGGAGAAAGTGATCCACCCCATTCAATGTAGTGGGTCATTATTATTATTATTATTAGCACCGCGTCTTACTAACCGTTTGGTTTATACGCGCTTACGTTAATGTGAAGTGGTAGGGTGATTATGAAATGAAATGGGGGACCTACAGTTTAACGTGGGATCCGAACCACGGTGGAGGACTGGCACTCTACACACTCACAAGTTGTGATTAATACACGTATTTGTCAGAGGTGAAGGAAGGGTTTGGCAATCAGATAAATCTGTGCCGGGACCGAGGATTGAACCCCAGACCCCCAGCACAGAAGTCTGGCACCTTACCCCTAGACCACCAGGTCACCTGGATAAATGTTAACCTTATGGGAGAAAGTGGTCCAGAACTGTCATTCCAACCCCTACTACCATGTTCTAACTTTGTTAGTTTTGAAATAACTTGCTTGTCACTTGAGCCCCTCTTAGCTGAATTCATCTCGATGTTTGTTGAGCAATTGGTCCTCTCGGGTTGAGCTTGGTTCTCTATCACTTTGTACTCCTATACATGAACTTGTCTAGCAGTTGGTCCAAGTCTTGTCGGCCACTTGACCCACCCAGCCTTCCAAATAATTTTTTATAACTTGTCGAGCAGTTTTTATGAGGCCCTAATTTCGAATCCCAGCCTGTTTGTACTAAGAGTGTATTTTTATATACCATAACCAAGTTTCTCTCCAAACAAATGTGGGGGTACATTTCCTCTAAATTAACCATCCTCCTTTATTGTATTAGTGTAATTAATTGCGTTTAGTCGAGAAGAGCTTCACTCCAATGAGTAGAGGAGTTTACATAATGATTAATTACATACCTTGAAGAGAATAATAAAGCATTCAGAAGGAGTTTTAAGAATAAGAATAAGGAAACAGGGAGAATATATTAAGATGAATAAAAGAGCAAAGCGAGTTGTACGAGGAGCCGAGCAGGACTGGATGCAAAAATGGATGGAAATGCTGGAATGGAAGTAAGAAGGTGTTATGTAACAAGTAAGAAACAGGGGGAGAATGAAAAGACAAGAGGTTAGAATGATGGATGAAGAAGGAAGAATGTTGAAGACAGGAGAGGAATAAAAGGAACTATGGATGAGATATTGTAAGAAAATGTTCAACCCAGAAGAGGAAAGGAATGAGTGAAAGAAAGGAGCAGGAAGAAATAGAAAAAGAGGAGGAAAGAGGTCCAACATGGAAAGAGGTGGGGGATGCATTAAAGAATTATTATTATTATTATTATTATTATTAGCACCGCGTCTTACTACCCGTTCGGGTTATACGCACTTACGCTAATGTGTAATGGTATGGTGATTGTGAGATGAACTGGAGGACCTACAGCTTAACGTGGAATCCGAACCACGGTGGAGGGCTGGCATTCCCTGCATTAAAGAAGCTTAAACAAGGAAAAGCACTGGGTGTGGACGAACTGACTGTGGAGATGATGAGAGCAGCAGGTGAAGTAGGTATACAATGGTCGCACCCACACCTGACTGTCACATCATAGTCTCAAAGATAGCTCTCAATAGCTAACAGTCGGGTACAACTGAGTAATAAATAACTAAATTATTTTGTATTAGGATATATTTTAGGTAGCACGACCCGAGTAAACGCTGAGCCTGTACTCCTTCAATGCTTCTCAAATTTCCCTGATATCATTTACCACTCATCCTAATAATGCTCGTCAGATTTAATTATTATAAAGGAATGCTTTTGCTTTATGAGCCAATATTATGGACAGAAAAACGAAACTCTGACAATTTTTTTTATAGTAAATATAATAAATATTTCAAATAAGAAGAAATTCCATACATCAAAGTAAAAATACAAATTACCTCAGCTCTATCTGATTGGGAAAGACCGGCAGGGTGTTGTGTTAAAACTAATTTTCCTGAGATATGGACCAAATTATAATAATCTAATATTCTTCTCACAATAATTCTCTAAACCAAATAAATCAAAGGCATGGAGCCGTTATGTAAATGTACGTTGTCGCCAACCGACAGCGCAAGCAAGAAAATAAAATGCCATTTAATGACAAACGCTAGGTTAACAACAGCCAAGCGAGCCTTTCTCCAAATTCCTACAGAAAATAAGTATATACCCTTAGGAAATACATTCTAGTCTTTTCATAGGAGTTAACAATATCAGCAGAGATCCAATTACTGTACAAAGAATGTCATTCTATAAAAGACAAAACATAAGATCATGGCCCATTTCACGCAATGTGAAGACACCTTAATTCCTAACACGTTCAAGACATACGTGCCCAAAGAGGTTAAATAGGATACAAGCTATATAGTATACCACCAGAGCGAACCTTCGGCCTGTGATTGACAGAGCTATTAAATGTAAAAAACAAACAATCGAAGTTAATTAGTTGTCCCCTAATTAACGATAATAAACACTGGATAAAAACCAACCAGTTTTTACACTTACAAACAAGGTAATAAAAGATTATCCTCAAACACTATCCCCATTCGAAGGTACTATTTCACCAAGTCCACCATCCTAGAAACAATTAACTATTTTGTTATATAAAAAACATACTTGAAATAGTAGACTATGGCACACACAAAATGATTTACATGTTCTGAATTTTAAGAACCTCCTAAAAGGAACAGATTATGGTCTCAATTGCCTAAAGAGAATTTTGAAAAGATTTTGGTGTTACAAGTTAACTAAAATCAAAATGTGAATTTGCTTAGACGACTATATGTCCACCTCGAGCGAGATTTGCCTTCCAAGAGTGCAGTGACAGCGTTGTACCGGGTGTTTTAGTAACTTTTCTTAAGGGGGGTTCGTAGACTAGTTGACCAAGAGAAGGGGTAGAATCATGTGGTACCATGTCATAGGTCAACCAATCCACGTCCCTGAGTAGTTGCACGTCCGCCAACATCCCCAGGAGAGCACTTCACGGGGGCAAAGTGTGAAGTGATGGTAATGACAAGTAATAGGGTAAAGCCTAATAAAGCAATAGGGTTGGATGTAGTAGAGCTGAGAAAAGTACAGAACGTAAAATATCTTGGAATCGTGATTGAGGAGAGGATTTGATGAGAAGAGGACAGCAAAGAGAGTTGTTCTAGAAATGCGTAAGAGACCTACTATGGAGAAGAGAAGTTCCCTTGAAGTGTAAGGAAGTATTGTACAGGGTACAATTTGTATCTATTGTCACATATGCAGCAGAAACATGGACAATTAATGTAAGAGAGACTAGGAAAGTGGAGGTCATGGGAATAAAGTTTGTAAGGAGCATGTTAGCTGTCATGAGAAGAAACAAGATTAAACACGAAATTATCCGGAGAAGAGTTGGGGTACAGAGAGTAAATGAGATAGTAGAGGAAGCAAGACTGAGATGGTATGTTCATGTAATGAGGATGAAAAAAAGAGAAGATGCCTAAGAGAATGCCGGAAATGAATTGTGTGGGAAAAGACCGGAGAGGAGGCCAAAAAATAGATGGGAGGAACAGATAACAGAAAGTGTTCAAGTGAGAGGAGAAGAATGGAAGAAATTAAAGGAGGAAGAGTGGTGGAAGAATAGAGGAAGATGGAGGCATTTTACTAAAATGAGCCAGCAACAGACTGGAAATAGTTGATAAGTCAAAGGCAAATATAAATATATTTTTTTATAAAAAATGTGTGCATATATGAAGAATAATACTCTAAGAGGTGTCCAAAAATCTAAAGGATGATAACTTTCTTCTTAAAAAGTAGCTATATAAAACTAGAACATAATTTAAACTAGTTCAAAACGTAACAGAACCAAATCTAATCAAAAGCAAATCTAAAGATGTATTATGAGCATGGTTTTGATTGGCCGATTTGATTCAATATTTAGGCTAGGAAGGGTATCAAATAAAACAAAAGGAAAGTTAGTGAAATTAATTTAATATTCTATTACCAACATAAGAACATTTAATTCGCTTGTAGAACTTAAACTTATAAAAAAATAACAAAGAGCTTTTTAGTCTTACTACTAGGGTAGTACAGCTACTACTTCATGAAGATACAATCAGAGCATTGAAATATTGAAGTGTGTGTAAATAATGTGTATTTTTACTTTTTATTTGTGAATTATTTTTCTACTATTATTCTATCATATTTATACCTTACATACATATCATACACGATTTAAAACATGAGGTAAGCATTATTAATTAAAAAAGAAAATATAAATGATATAAAGTATGACTTGTGCACACCAATTATGTGATTGAAAGCACTTGCCAATACTTTTGTTGAGCATTTATTTGACATCTTGAAATGTATAAAACATATGACTGCTTTCCTTTATGTCCCAGTTTTTATAATGTTGTTTAAGATTAACTTTTTTTATGTCACAGCATCTTCCTAGCGGTTTGGATTATAAGTATTTGTCTTAATTACACTAGTGATAGGGATGAAGACGGTAGAATTTTTATTTACATGGTGTCTATTTAAATTGACCAATGAAATTCCCAACTTTTTCCCTGAATTCCCCTGATCATTTCCTAAAATTCCCCAGACTCAAAAGTATGTCACATCCGTCTTGCCCAATCCTTTCCAACTTTTAAATTTTTTTTTTTTTATTTGATTAACATAGTTCGCTAGAAGTTAGAAAATAATCAAATATATTACACAGCTACAAACAATAAACCATTAGCTGAGATTGACCTTCCCTCAAGTTGAATTTTTTTAACCTTACTGGATAAATAAAACATAATGTGAATCAATATTTGCCACAACAAACAATAATAGTGACATTTCTTAGGTATTCCTGTTTGAATAAATTATATATTATACATTTTTTGCCGAAATGATAGTGAATAAAGCAGCAATGCATTAAATTGGCAGCCAAATCATAAGAAAATACAATCTCTTATCAATTAAAGAATTTTAAAAAACAGCACTGTAAAATTTCCATTGGAGGTGACATATAAAATAAACATATATTTAACAGCCAAAGTTGATAACATTTCACAATTTTTTATAGTGTTATTTTTTAGATATTGATAAAAATATATCAAAAGTGACAACCACAGATCCCATGACATGATGTATAAATGCATGAAAGTAGATCGAGTAGCTTTTATAGCTTTCAGAAATGTTTTTTTATGAAAATTTGACTATATAAAATAGTCCTGAATAAGGGTGTGGGAAGCTTTGAAAACTTCAACTTCACTTCGAATATTCATTCATTTCGACATAGATTCAAAAGTAAAATTCTGAAGTGCCGCCAAGAAAATATAATTTAAAGTTAAAACATACATTTATGTTAGTTTTTTTCATTTTGTGTTGTTATTTTCATCACAAATTAGTGTTCATACAAAAAAAAATCTAATTTAATTATATTTTATGATAAAACTTTGATTCTAAGACCACATTTATTAATTAAGTTTGAAATGTAAAATTTAACAAATGAGATTTTCTATGTAAATGTACAAAGTTATGCAACATATAATACTTTTTTATCTAACATTAAACACTTTTTTTTTAGATTTTACAACTCCGATTTGGCTTCAGGAATGTGTCAAATTTGTTGATTTGACTTTGCTTCTATTTGAAAAAAGTGGATTTTGCACACCCGTAATCCTGCTAAATCTTAGAAAACCCAAGTTTACTTTTCAATAAAGTAGTTCTGCCCAATCCTATCAAAGCATGTAACAAGACTTGACCGGGCCAGTGTTTAGAAGAAATCATTCTGACCAAATGTTTGGATACAGTTCTGAATATTGATATATCTAAAAGACACGGTCCTGGTAGCCACTGTCCATCGAAGCCGAAGGTTTGGCCGAAGAGCCAGCGGTGCCGGTCACCGCTTGGTGGTTAAGGTGAGGCCTCATGTGTCCAGGCCTTCTCGGAGGCGCCAGGTATTCAAACATGCTCTGAGTGTGTTGAGCTAACATTTTGGACAGGTCACAGGGCATAGGGTCCGTCCAGAAAAAGTCATGATTGAGGGCAGAGTCTGAGTCGTAGCGCTTACTGGGGTCCAAAACCAATAGCTTGTCAAGCAGGTCACATGCGTATGGATCCTTCACGTATGGTTTCAAGCGTTCTTTCACCTGGTAAAAAAAAACAATGTTTATTTAACTATAAGGTGGATTATGGTTAAAATTAGGAAGGATAGCCAGTACTCTTATCTTAGTGATAATGAAGCATAAATTGTTTAGATAGAACATTAAACACACACACAAAAGCATCTTGAAGGACAAACTTTCACTGTCACATACAGCATTTTAAGATCAAGAGGATAGATGCTCTTGGTTGACTGTCAAAATCTGATTGTTTCTCAGTTATGATTTAAATGTATAGATGGAGCACTTGAATTAAATAGATGGATAGAAAAATAAAACTAAAAGTTTTGTTATAAACTATATTATTATTATTGTTGTTGTGACATTAAAAATAACATAATAATAAGTATGCTTGTTGGAAGGAGAAGAATTACCTAAGACTTATGTTAGGGGACTGTCTGGATTTGGTTTATATATATATATATATGAGCCAGTTCACATATCCTTAGTTGTGAAGGGTTGCATATTTCTTTGATGAGGGTTTTGACCACCTTGGTGGTGTAACAATGATTAAAGCCCAAATTATGGGTTTCAGCATGTGCGGCTACAGGTTTATCTTTATTCTTCATTTTTGTGTCATGTCGATGTCCATTCATTCTCTTTCTTATGTGTTTCTGTTGTGAGACAAATGTATTGCATTTGGAACTGGTTGCATTCCAGCTGGTAGATGAGGTTTTTAGATTCACACTTCTGGGGGCGTTTAATAGGGTAATTTATTTTAGTTGTGTTGCTGGATAATGAATTTGTTGGTTTATGTATGGTGTAGGTTTTGCAGGGGGTACAGTTACATGGAAATGAACCTGATATTTGTTTGAGTTCGAATTGAATAGTGGGGTTTGGCAGTTTGGGTTTTACAAGTATACTGCAAATCTTATCTGGTTGTTTATAGGTTACTCTTTTGGTAAACATTACGGAGTTGATCTTTGAAAGAAAGAAAAAAGTTTAATGGTGCAAGACTTTGATATTACTTCTAAAAGCGTGTAATTTTCTATGGTTAAAGTATTAAAAGGAAATTTTACATTCATTACTTTTAAGAAAAATACACTTCATCCATGAATTTTTTAATATATTAGGGGGTCCAAAACAGTATCGTTACAATATTATACCTGTAAGAAGGCACAGGAAAGATGGATAAAAACCATGTAAGGGCCAGATTGTGTTTGTTCCTTTTATATGTTTCTATCTACCTTTCTTGTAACTTCTTCCAAATATAACAATTACCTCATAAAGTGAAAATAGGTTTTCCTTATAGAGACAATTATTAAATACATTTTATAAAATGTTTAGGGCCCTTTATTTAATGAATAGTAAATAATAGATTTTAAAAAATCTTTAAGATCTTAAAATTAATCAATCATTATTATTATTATTTAGCACCGTGTCTTACTACTCGTTCAGGTTATACGCTTCAAGTACTAATTACGCTAATGGATTAAGAATTGGGAAGGTTGAATTAGAGGAAGTGAACCCGTATTTGCGTGGAGGGAGAGTCGAAAACCATTTAGGGAAAACCACCCCCAGTTCACCCGACCAAGATTCGAACCTCGATCTCCCCGTCCTCAGCAGTCGAGCTCAACACGACTAGCGCGTTAGCCAACTACGCCACCGAGGCGGGTTAAAATTAATCAATCACCATGGATATATATAATAGATGAAAATCAAAGATTTCTTGAAAGTTCTTTAGATTAGAGTTCAGAGTGCGTACATATTAAGGGTTACCACTATTACTACCAAATTATCTGTGTTTTCCAGAAGGAGTTCCCATTTTCCCAGGGAGATTTGTTTTAATAAAAGAGTAATACAATTTAACTATTCCTCAAATTAACTTGTGTGAAGTCATATAACTCAAGTTTGAATAGGAAGATATAAGATTGACGAGGAAATACATTTTCTTTCACTCCACAGCCCTTGATTAAGGGGTAATAAAACATGGTTAAATAATCGTGCTTAATTCTTCAATTCAATGTTTCTTTAGCCAAAGACCTACTATTTTGAACTTAAGTAATGGTTAAATGTTTCAAATCAGGATATATTCCAGTATTTCTAATAGATTTTGCAAAATTTTGTGTTTTCCCGACCCTCCTGGTTTTCCAGGTGCATGTCGATGTTAATATTGTTACTATTGCAAAGTCTTTACTAATGTTGAAATTAGAGATGGGCCACTTGAATCTTCGAATCCACTGAATCCTGACAAGTATTCAAGATTCGAGCATTTGTTGTTTTATTGGATTCGATGGTCAAATCTTTCGCCTCACGAGCAATCTTGTAAATATTTTAATGAAAACATTAAAAATCTTCAAAAACTGAAAATCAAAACTACAATTACAAATAAACTTGAAATAAATAAAACAACTTACAACTTTTTTTAACAGAAATAAGAACATATTACACACAATACAAAGTCAGCCACCGTGATGTGTATGTTTACTCACCAGAGTGATGATTAAATAAAGACTACTGTTAATTCTTACTACCCGACTGGTTTTAATTATATACAACTATGCAAATAGCCCTAATTTATTACATACAATACTTAAGTTAGACATTTTGTTGGGTTTCATGAAAAATAAATACCGTCAACAGTTAAGACACTGATAAAACTGTTTATTTATGCCTACAGGCCTAAGTATTGTATATCGATTGTTTGTTTAAAATCGATTTAGGTAATCTGATCATTTAGTAAGTGCTATCGAGTTTTAAGAATCAAATAACGACTTGTTAATTCATAATTTGTTTTTAAATTGATAATAACTAAGAGTTTATTATTTAAAAAAAATGTTATTGAAGTAATTGTAAAAATATTCAAATGTAGTACTGCATAACAACATGGGAATGAACATATTGCAAGCGTCAAAAATATGTTTGTATTTTAAAGAGAATGTATTATCATAAATCGATATATCGCAAGAATTGAATAGATTTCTTGTTTTCTACAGAAAGGTAGATAATAGATATAAAAGAAAATAATAATAATACATTGTTTGTTTATTTCACCTATCTTTTAAGAAACTTAACTCATTCTAACAACACTTTTAAAAATAATTAAAAGACACTCAAATAAATGTTGATTGATTTGATTTTTAACAATAATATGAGTCTATATTGTTTAATTTGGCTGGATTTTAACCAGTATTTTGTGGTTGGGGTTGATTAAAATTGAAAGCATGATTGAAATAAATCAGAATTTACATTGTAACCCTATATTGTGTAATGTTGGTCTATTTGTAAATCATTAAAAATTCTAACTATTTGTTAGGATTCAGATTCGAGATTCAAAAATAAAATGTAGATTCAAATTCGAGAAATAGTGGATTCGACCCATATCTAGTTGGAATAGATTTAAAATTTAAAATTAAATATAAATCTTTGCTAACTAACTTGAATCAATTACAAACCAAATATCTTACTTTGGGAAAATTTTAAATCAAATATTTTATAAGGTAAATAAATCAAATCAAATTAAATCTTAGTTAGATATTTATTGATATTTTTTTCAAATTAAAATAACATTTGAATAAGGCCCAAAAACTTACCAGAAGTCTTAAGATGATATTGCTGATTATATTTAAATCACAGATAAAATCTATTTTCTATCAAAAGTTTAATTATTCAATAGTGTGACTTTTTTTATTTGAATTAAATTCAGTTGAATCCAAATTTGGGATCCACTTGGATTTGAATATTTTAAACAAAAATATTTGTAACTCCGCATAGGCTTGAAGTTTATTACCTTTCGTTTCTGACCACGGGGCATCTCCATTTTGGTGTAAAGCTCCAGGGACTCAACCCCAGGCCAGAGTTCAGGTATGATGGAGCCGCACAGCTGGGAGATCAGCGTCAGCTGCTGCTGCTCGGTATTGCCTTGCATGATGGGACTTCTCGTCCACATCTCGGCCATGATGCAGCCGGCCCCCCACAGATCCACTGGGGGCCCATAGTTGCGGTCACCCAGCAGCAACTCGGGCGGCCGATACCATAGCGTTACCACTCGGTTTGTATACCTAACCAGTCATCATTTGTTATTTCCCTCTGGTGGAGGGCAACTTTATATTCGATATGTATTACTAAAAACTCTTTTGCGGAGGATTTGTAGAGTCAATTCTTTAAAAAAAATATTTAAATTAGAGTATAAGAATAAAAGATGATGCCACTAAGCTGTTGATGATGCTGGCTATGAAACTCAACTCCCTATACAGGATACCTGTATATTACTAAGCATAGTTCCTTACTGTTTCATCAATAGTATGTATAGACCTATTTCAGTGGCCACATTGTCTAAGGCGTCACTCTTATGTTAGACTTGACTGATGATTACAAGAATATTGGAGTTTGAATTCCGGTCGAGTGTACTGAGGGTAGTTTTTTCAAAATGGTTTTCCACTTTCCCTCCATGCAAATATGGGTACCCTTCCTCTATATTCAGCCTTAAGCATTTTAGAGGTAATATACCCACATCTTCATGGAACAAGAGTGGGAAGCCATTTAGGAAAAACCATCCTCAATAAACTCGACTAGGATTCAAGCCTCGATATCCCCGTCTTTAGAAGGTCATTCTAAATTCTAGAGTGATAGCATAGACTGTTTAGCCACTGAAGCGCATAATGCTAGTATAGAACAGCACTGTCTGTTGAAATAATCTTGAAATATACCTGGTCAACCAGTATAACAAGATATCATACCATTATTCTTAAAGAAATATTAAAGAAAAGTAGTGGAACTTCATTTACCTGTTCGCTACTCCATTTTTGTTTGCACTAAATGCTCGGGCTAGCCCAAAGTCTGCCAATTTCAAAATTCCATTTTTTGTTATGAGGACGTTAGCAGCTTTCATATCTCTATGCAAAATCTGAAAACAAATTAAAACCAGTAGAGTCACAAATTTTTTAGATAAAAGAACTATTCTTCTAAATCCTAAATACTTGTTTTAGTAAAAAGTTACACATGGTCATAGACACTCATAAATTTGACTTTAGTACACTTTCAACACATTATGATTTGACCCCCTTAAAAACTTTTAATAGGTTGAATTTGGACTTTTGTATATTAGTTAACAAACAAACACTCTAAGCTATAAGGCAGTGGCATCAATATCGTCATCATTGTCATCATCATTGTCATAATCATCTTCATCTGTTTCCAGCCTGTGGCCGGGTCAGTTTAGTGAACTGCCTCCATCTTCCTCTAGCCTTCCACCATTATTCTCCTCTCACCTGTACACTTTCTGTTATCTGCTCCTCCCATCTACATATTTCTTGGCCTCCTTTGCGGTCTTTTCCCTACATACATAATTTACAACCTTTTCTTTGGCATCCTCTCTTTTTCCATCCTCATCACATGCCCATACCATCTCAGTCTTGCTTCCTCTACTACTTCATGTACTCCCTGTACCCCTACTCTTCCCCGGATAACTTCATTACTAATCTTGTTTCTACTCGTGACAGCTAACATGCTCCTCACAAAATTCACTCCCATGGCCTCCCCTTTCCTAGTCTAATCTTTCTTACATTTAATGTCCCCGATTCTGCTGCATATGTGACAATGGGTACACAGTACACCCTGTAAAACACTTCCTTACACTTCAAGGGCACTTATTTTTCCATAACTGTCTTACACACCTATAGAACAATTCTTCCTGTTGTTTTCTTCTCATTAGATCCTCTCTACTTCCACCTTTCACCTCAATCACACTTCCAAGATATTTTACGTTCTCTACTTTTCACAGCTCTACTCCATCCAACCTTATAACTTCATTAGGCCTTACTAGCTTACTTACCATTACCATCACTTCACACTTTGCCGTGCTAAATTTGATTCCAAACTCTTTCACTTTTTCATTCCATTAATATAGTTGTCCTTGCACTTCCTCTTACTCCCCCCTCCCCCCAAACCACTAAGTCATCAGCAAACATCTTGGCCTTTCATGCTTTCCTCCCTGAGATTTTGTGCCACTTTGTTCAAGACCATTTCCATTACCATCACAAATAGTAATGGGGGCACTACCCTGCTGCACTTCATTTTTTATATGGAACCATATGTCCTCCCACTCTCCGTCTTAGCACAGCTCCTGTTATCCTCATACATGCTTTCACTCTCATTACAACTCCTCTTTCCACTTTAGCTTCCTCCATTACTTTCCAAACTATATTTCTATCCACACTATCATATGCCTTCTTCACATCCATAAATAGCATTAGCAAGTCTTTCCCGTAATCATACCTTCTTTTCATCAGCTGTTGTATGGTAAAGATTAAGTTTATTGTCAACCTCTGTTCCCTAAATCCGTGCTGTTCCTCTCTCCACCTTGCATTCATTTTATTTATAATTCTCTTTTCCAGCATCTTCTCATATATTTTTGTACAGTGGCACATTAACATTATCCCTCTATAATCTGTACACCTCTCCCTGTCTCTTTTCTTGAAAATAGGTACTATAACTTCCTTTTTCCAGTCTTCTGATACCTTGTTCTCCTTCCATATCACTGTCAGCAAACTGCATAACCATTGTATACCTACATCACTCACAGCTATTACCATTTTCACAGTAAGTTTGTCCACACCTGGCGCTTTTACTGGTTTCACCCTCTTTGACCATGTGGGACTTCTTTCCTCTTCTTCTGCTATTTCTTCTCGCAACTCTTGTTTCACTTTCATCCCTTTCCTCTTTCGGGTTGAATGGCTTCTCAAAATATCTCATCCCTAATTATTTTTATTCTTATCCTGTCTTCAATGTTCTTTTATTCCTCATCCATCATTCTAACTTCTCATCTTTTCTCTCTCTTGTTTCTTACTTGACTATTTAACGCCTTCTTACTTCCTTCCATGTCTCACTACACATTTTTGTACACTTTTGCATCCAATCCTTCCTGGCTTCCCGTACCACTGGCTTAGCTCTTTTCCTCTTCTTCTTCTTCTTCTTCTTCTCAGTGACAGTGCCTACCTAATTTGTATGTTCTATGTTTGATTTAAAAAACGCGTTTACACTGTATAGAACACAGGTATAAAAAGCAGCTTAAAATGTATATGATCAGCATACATTTAATAATATTTGTAAATCTATGGGAATGAAACCACTAATTATAACTTATAACTTTACTGTACAAATTATGTACTGATAAATATTATCAGGAACACATTATGTTTTCAATTAGAGGACTGCATGTATATATGTCAATGATGTAATAAACATAATGAGACCCATTTGAGCCGACACCTTTACCTTATTACTGTGAATGTAGTAAAGGCCATTAAGCAGCTGCTGCATGACCTTTTTGACCTCTCCCAAGCTGAATTTGACATTCACATTGGATAATAGCCCTGCCAAGTCATGCTCACAGAAGTCAAACACTAGGTAGAAGGTGGACCTGTGTCTGTTGAACTGGTTTGCTGGGGAAAAAAACACTCCCTTATATTGTACAAATTAGTATGAGTGTGGGAGGAAAGCTTATAAAACTTTGGAATTTGCTTAGAATTTTTCTAAACTTCAACTTCGCCCTAAAATAAAGTCAAGCTTCAACAATTATGAAACGTGGCTAATAAAAATATTGACAGTCATAAATCATGTTTTTTTTCTTTTAATTTCAGTTCAATTTGTACACATATTATGTAGGCTTAGTTAGGCATAATTGCGCTAATGAGTTAGGAATTGAGAAGGTTTAATATAGAGGTGTATCCGCATTTACATGGAGGGTGAGTGGAAAACCACTATAGAAAAACCCCCCTCAGTACAGCTGATATCCCTGTCATTGAGTCTACTCTAACATTATAGTTAGACACCTTAGACAGGGTTGTCACTATTTTACTATTACAAAATTCCCTGTGTTTTCCAGAGGAAATTTTCATTTTTCCAGACACCTAATAGATATTATAAATATATAGGCATTACATTTTGTTTTAAAGAAAATTTTAGAACCGAAGAGTGGGGGGGGTGGGAGCGTGTTTTATTATGCAAGGTAAACACATGTTTAAGAATCACTTGGGAAAGAATGAGAAATTAATGAAATACATTTTCTAGAAGGAAAAATTGGTTATATTTGCTGTATGCCATAAATGGAATGAAAGAAGAAAAAAAGTAGAAATACCAAAAATACAATTTTAAATCTAAATGTTTTTTTAGAAGAATGTATTACTTGATTTAAAAAACATTTTAAACAATCTTATATAATATTGTATATGTACTGTATAAACTAAGTAGCCCATACAAATCATGAATAGTAATTTACAATAATGAAATTAACATGTGATTTTGCTCACTCATTCAGGTGCATTTCCTCTAATAAACTACCATCCTCATCCCTACCATATTTTCCAGGTATGTAGGTTGACTACACTTTTATATTTTATGGTTCCCTGTGATAGTCTATGAGAATACGTTGTATGAATTGAATTGAATTGAATTTTAAATATGAGCTCCTAGGTTGTTTTTTAAGCATATGCCACCAGAGTTGGTCGGTTGGACAGTCCTGGTATTCTACTGACAGTAGCGGATATGTAGCCCTCTTCTGAGGTTGTTTGTTGTTGTTATTATTATTATTATTATTATTATCATTATTGTGGTGCCAGAGGAGGTCTTTAACCTAACTTAAGACCAATTAACAAGACCATGGTAACCATAGGAACAATTCCCCTTAGGAAAGAATACTTATGGTACCATCTGGAATCGAACCCGGGACTTCTACATTAGTAGCCAGGAACGCCGACTGCTAGACTAAGAAGCCGGCCACCTTATAGTGCATTGATATGTTAATGATCACAGTTATAAACTGTCACCAACCTTTTGTTCTACAAATCTCAATTAAGTTGACTACATTCTCATGCTTCAAAAGTTGGAGAATGCGAATTTCCCGAAGCGCTGTTATTGGAAACTGCAACAAAAATTATAAAATCACTAACAAATTAATTGTGAGAAATTATTTGGAAGTTTTTAAAATGATTTAGGAAAGAATGGGGAGGTTTGACCAACATTCAAATTTCCTTCCTCTTTTAGTTTTATCATGCTCTACCTGGTTAATATCAAAGCCTTTACCCTGCTAAATAAGCCATATTTATATCAGATCTATGCTAATTATAAGTTTAGAGCTTTATTAATTTTTGTGATTTCATGGTGCTAAAGTATTTTGATTTTATTCTCTAAAGTATTAGCTAACTAGTCAATTAAATTAAATGTAATCATTAATAATGTAGTGAATCTTTAGCACTTTGTGTAAAAACTTTGATAAAGATGTCAAAGATAAGTTGACTTTTTCTTTGCAATTTTGATATTTTGTTCATAAATGGTGTTTTGTAGAGGTTTGACCGCCGGTAAAACCACCCTGCAATACAGAAGCAAACTTCATCATCATGAACTGTTTCCAGCCTTGGCCAGATCTGTTTAGTAAAATGACTCCATCTCCTTCTGTCCTTCTACCATTCTTCCTCATGCACTCCCCTCCTCTCACTTGCACACTTGCTGCTGTATGCTCCTCCCATAGCTTCCTTGGCCTCCCTTGCGGTCTCTTCCCTATGTACATCATATCCATTTATCTTATTGGAATACTATTCCCTTCCATCCTGATTACGTGTCCGTACCATCTCATCCTTGCTTCAACTATCTCATGTACCTCCTGTATCTGTACTTAGAAGCACACTTAAAAAAATACTAATTGTATCATTTAAAACAATATTCCACCTTTATTATTAATTTAATCTTTTATTATTTAATTTATTAGTTTTTGCCTGATATGAACCCAACTTAGATAAGTGAACTATAATTGTTTATTATTAAGAATTTACAAAAATTAATAAGTAATATGTTTAAATAATTTATAATTATTGATATTATTATATTATCAATTTGAAACTGTTTAAGTCATATACACATGTCACCAGCACCATCTTCTTGACTGGACTGTGTTTGGCCCTTTTGAAACCTATTATAATGGATGTTTGGATGAATTCATGATAAATAACCCAGCTCCACTCTTAGATATTAATTATGACATTCCTGTATGAATAGGAAAGGCCTTCCAAAGAGTATTCAGGCCCTTGAATATCCAGAGAAGGTTTCTATCAACTGGAATATATCCATTTAATGATGCAATTTTTTCTGAATCAGATTTTCTTGGTGCTCATGTGACTGACAAAACTGTCGCTAACACTTAACAAGTTAATTCTGTTCTTGATTTAAATTCAAGCTTAAAGCTAGCACATCAACGTGTATGATCTTCCCCAAATATTTGTCCAGCTCTAATGAATTTGCTCAATGATTAACGGATTAAGCTTTGAATAGGCCCTATGCATACAAATTTTTTGGGGTGAAAACCATTAAATGCCAAATAATTATAGGAATTTATTTATAGCCAACAGTGTGAATAGAGCTATATATTAATAACACTTCTTTGAAAAGAATGCACAAGTATAGTACCAGAACTGTATGTCTAAATTAGACTATTACATTGTTGATTGAGTGATGATACAGAAAAATACTTAAATCTGAGTGCATTAGAGCCCTGACTAAACAGAATGGAGGTGTTATGTATTGTTGAGCTTGTAAGTTATAAAGTTACTTCTAAATCTCTCATTACAAAATATATTAACATATCGTCCCATGTTCATTCCCGCTTGCTTAGTCAGATACAAAGGGGTTCCTTCACTTGATGCGAGCCAGACTGTAACCTCTTACCTGAGTGCAAACCTGTGTGTGGTTCAAGTGTACCAACAGTTGAATACCATTCAAATATTGTGACCATGTGTCCTCCAAAGTGGCACGCAGGACATCTCAAGCATAGACCCCTGCCCCCGCTTAGCAACAGCGACTTGGTTATAAAACAAGGCAACTTTGGGCCATCCATAAAAATAGCGTGACTTGATGTTCTGGCATCCAGGTTGCAAGTTTGGCCATAGGGCTACACCTTTCTGTTTTCCAAATATCATACTACTCATGGATTCCAATGTTCAGTTTTATGTGGACCTACTAAGTTATTTCATTAAGTATTCTTTTACAGGTAGGTATCATAAGTAATGATTTCTTTAACTGACCAACACCAAAAAACTTTAAAAAAAGTATGAGTTACCAGTACTAAAGTGAAGTACCCTTCAATAGTCTAGATGAAACTTACCCCTTCCTTTTCATTATCCATTAAAACTTTCTTCATTGCTACAAACTTTTTGGGATTTTTTTTGTCACGGGCCTTAAACACTTCCCTGAAAATATAAAATATTATTATTAAGACAGGATCGTTTTCTTTAAATATGACTAGGTCCTCAGTTATGTGGATCACAAGCCCTATTTGAATAATAGTTTTATTTAAATTTTAATTCAAAACACTTAAAACATATATTCAAGTTAGGCACTAAGTCTAATAACATATTGTTCTTTCAATCTCACCCATTATCTACTCCTTTTTAATAAAAACTTGTGTTATCCTCTAGATGAGGCTTGTAAATATTGATAAACGTCATTCAATGTTAAAGGTTATTTCTTTAAGCATGTAACAAAATACAACACAGGTAACCAATATGGTTTTTGGAGGTTCAAACATCTCCATGACAAACCAATCTAAATAAAATGAAGAGTTTGTCTGTCTGTCTGTCATGAGCATTGCGCAATATCTATCATATGAAAAGGGCTGAAATTGTAAAATTAGTAGTAGGGCCTATGTGCCCTAAGAACGGGAATTTTACATTTTTGATTAGATTTTTTTTTATTTACTAAAAACCGGGTTAGAAGAAATAGAATGAAGATTTTTTTCCTAGAGCTAGGTTATCTGTTTGAAAAAAAGAAAAGAGTTGCCTGAGGTAACCATGCAATACATGCAATGGTGGGTGGGCCTGCTTTTGCTGTTATAAACTATAATATAGTAGGCCTAGTTTTTTAAAACAAAATGAAGATTTTATCATTAATTTTAAAAACAAATCAATAAAGGGACTCAAAAATGATTTGAAAATATATCTTAATAATTGTAATATCCTGTTGCAAGCTTTATTACCAAGTTATTGGCAGGATTAAATTTTTTGAATTAAAATAAATGGCACAGTATTATTATTATTATTATTGTTAGCACCGCGTCTTACTACCCGTTCGGGTTATATGCACTTACGCTAATGTGAAATGGTAGGGTGATTGTGAGATGCAATGGAGGACCTACAGTTTAACGTGGAATCCGAACCACGGTGAAGGCCTGGCATTCCTCACATTCACAAGATGTCTTGTCAGAGGTGAAGGAAGGGTTTGGTAATCAGATAAATCTTTGCCGAGACCGAGGATTGAACCCTGGCCGCCAGCATAGAAGTCTGACACCTTACCCCTAGACCACCAGGTCACCAAATGGCACAGTAAACCACACAAATGTTCTCTTCTTTAATCTAAAAATATACAATTACTTAAAACTTGTAAGATTTGTGAAACTAAACTAATTCATTATTGCAGAAACATGATGTTAAAAAGCACATCACATTCCACAAAATAGCATCTAACACTCAACTCTGATTTCAGAGACCTCACTTTAAAATATATATTTGCCAATAGCTCAGGAGCTATTGGTTTTATAAAAATCCATTTCAAATAAAAATATGTTATTATTTATAGTAACTTACTACCAATTGACAATAATAAGTTAGATATTATTAAAGTTTAAGTTCACAATAATTTACAATTTTAGTATCAATGTTACAATGTAATTTATAAGTTAACAATCAAATTATCTGATCTCCTTAAGCAGAGCTCTAAGTGGAGATTTTACAAATTTTATTTAACGGTGGACAGTAATAGGCCTACATTGAAATAGATACAATAAAAAGACAGATATTTGAGGATATTTTATTGTGAGAGGCTAAAAATATGTATATATATACACACACACAAATAAAGTAGTAAAGGAGAGTGAAGAGCAAATGAGATTAAAAGAAGGTTCAAGAATACAGAATAATATTGAGTTTATGAAGACCTAGGATTGGTACAGTAAAGTTATTTTCTGTGTATTGGTTTTTGCTAGTTTTTAGGTTTAGTAGATCAACTATGTTTTTTATAGCTTTGTTTTGTGCAACTTGGAGTGGATGGAGACAGACAGCCACAGTGCTTCATATATGACAGGGTACTGAAAGTGACTGTTTATTATAGAATGATGAATAGGGATTTTAATTATTTGGGGCACTCCTGATAGTCTTAGCAATATACCTATGGTAGGCATGGTTTTCTTTAAGACATACTCTGTGTGTGTTTGTCGATATATAAATCAGAGTAATTGACACACTTTGCTTCATGTAAGTTTACCTACCACATTAATATGTATATCAAGATCATAGTGCGTTAGGGGAGTAGGCAGGTCGGAAGTAAAAATAATTGGATTTGTCAGCAGTCATTTTTAATTTATTTATACTTAAGATATTCATTGAGTCATGTGCAGAGGTCTTCTTCCAAAGGGTGGTGGTTTGAGATATTTCCGCGTGATTCATGTATAATAACATTTTCATCTGCAATTGAGAGTTCATAAGTGATATTTGGGATTGTTTATATAAAAGTTATTTATAACCTCTCACCCAAATGTTCCTTGGCCTATTTTTGCTACTTTTTCATATTTGGATGCTTCATCACAAAGTGGGAAGTCAAATTCCTCAATATACTTTTCCTTTTCTTTAGTATTCATAATAGTTGAGGGGACATTTTCAGTCCCTCTGCTATTAGAAATCATTGTCAAGCCTTTCACATAGATGTATCAATAATAACTTCGTAATTAAGCACGAAATACTGACATTTCTATGTTTATCATGTATCACGCCATATTAAACTTAACAACATACAAAGAAAAAAGAAAAAGCTCATAACACAAAATATCTGTCCAGTCCATAGAAAAGGGAAAGGTGTAGAAACGCCACTCTAATGTTGGCAAGTAGAACCACATCGCTAGTGCTCATTCCATTATTGCCGCAAACTAAGAAAATCGAAGCGGGACGTAAGTCACGTGACACTTGGAACACAACACATTTTCTATTGCGGAAGGTTATTTAATTCAATCTTATATCAAATTCAATCAAATGTAACCAAATCCTTTTTTTTATAAGTAAACTATGTTGTAAAATGTAAAATCTAGAAAATTTATCTAAACTCCCTTTTTTAAAATAAACGACAAATTGCTAACAAAATAGTAATAGCGAATTGTACATGACTTCAAACTCACTTTTCGTCAGATTCCACGTCCATGCATGTACATTCCTCTGTAACGTCATTGCAAGCAGCTCTTAGCGATAGTGCCCCAAACTGGTCTACGGAATCATTTAGTCCTATAAGAGTGCCCACCACATGCCTCAGTATATATGATTTAAGACTTGGTCTAGATTAAAATGGTGGGGAGGTGTTTAACTTCTCCATAGGTATTGCTACATTTATTCTAACGGTACTTTAAACTGCCGGTCCCGATGGCTCATTAATTATTTTACTTGGGTAGTAAAATTACTATTACTACAATTTTTAATTTATTTTATAGTTACTATTTTCATTATATCATCTTAATTAGTTTTATACTAAAACATTTTAAATTGTTGCATGGGTATAATTGAACAATTCTTATTATGTTTTGTATACACACACACAAAGCATAGAGTAGAATTCTTGTGAAAATAAAATCTGTACTCTTTTACTCTTATATATATTGTTGTGATATATATACATCACAGCAATCTACATAAATAGTCACTAGAAATGGCCAGGAGGTAAAGCCACCAAAATATCATGATTATTTTGACTGATTCTGTGGATACCTAGTGGGCGGTGGCGGCTCGCCACTTTAGAAGCTGGAGGGCGCAGCCTTTTTAGTTCATTAATTATTTCTAAATAATACATTTAAAAGAAGACACAAATTTCGGAATATATTTTATTAAACATTCATTTATTTAAACTCAAAAATTAATATCACAAACAATTTGTAAAGATAAAAAAAATCAAGCTCACCCCAAAGAACGTGGATTGTTGTAGAAATTTTGCAGCTGTGTAATGTGATTAAATATATAGGTATGTATGTCCAATGTCCTCAAAATCTCAGAACACTAATATGTAGGATACACAATATTTTCATTATTTACACTCGCGAGAAATGACTTAGAACGCAATTGTAATCCAAGCTCTAGAATTAGAGGGATTCAATACAAATAAAATAAATTTAATGTTACCAAAAATTTTAGAAAAATAGGAGTGCGAAGTGTAAACAATATTATGTTTTTGTTGTGAAATATAGCAGGGTACACAACCCATCTCCAACGAACGCCACTCACTCCTAGAAGGAGGGTAATATCACTGTTCTCCTTCAGAAATCAATTTAGCTTTAATACGACGAGGTCGAATGCTAAGTTAAAAAGGGGCATTAAAATTATACATATCTAAACCTAAGGATAAATGGCATAACTAGAATAGTAAAAAGTTCAAGTCTTAACCTTTAAATGGTGAGGTGGGGTCTAGGAGACCCCAGCAGCCCTTTAAATTTCTGTGAATCCCCTTCCCCTCATGCTAACATCTTGTCCCCACCTGACATTTCCTGTCTCAACATGCTCTCACTGTAACTCACTTTTCCAGTCAGTTTCCTTCGTGTGTTTGGTCAGGAAAGACGTCTTGGGGTCCCACAGACCCCACCTCACTGCTAGTGTTCGGATTTTTTCAAATATAGTTTTTTCTAATATTCTGGTATAAATGTCGCGCGAACGGGTAATCTTTCGAAGTGATGATCCACAGTTTGCTAGATTAATTTTGGAGGAGCTCAACAGACCACTGGGTGATGAGTTGCCTATTTCTGATTTGGAAGACAGTGACAATGATGGTGGAGATGCAGATTTTGTTCTGAGTGATCATCAATCTGATTCGGAACAGAGTGAGGTGAGTGATAGTGAATCTACCGATGAGGATGGTGAGAGTGTGCCTCGTGATGTTTACAGAGGGAAAGGTAAAAACAGAATTCCGTATGTTTGGGGAAAACAAAAACCAAGACACAGAGGTAGGGCACCTGCCCATAATATAGTGAGTCATTTACCAGGATTGCGGAACGAAGCCAGAGCACTATCTCCAGGAGATATAAATCCTCTAGTGATGTGGGAACTTCTAATGCCCAATACTATGTTAGAAAAAATTGTGAATTTCACAAATACTCAATTAGAAGCATATAGAAGTAATTTCCAAGACCCGAACCGTACTGACTTACGCAATGTAGACCTGGTTGAGATGCGGGCTTATCTAGGTCTACTTTTGCTTTCTAGTATATCTAAATCCGGAAGAGAAAGCATGAGTTCCCTTTTTTCGGACGACGGGCACGGAAGGGACATTTTTAGATGCACCATGTCAATGAAAAGATTTTTTATATTGACGGTGTGTATTAGATTCGATGATAAAAATACTCGAGAAGCACGGAAACAAGAGGATCCAACTGCAGCTGTAAATGAAGTGTGGGCTGAATTTCTTCTCAATTCCCAGCGGATGTATTGCATAAGCCAAAATGCCTGCGTCGATGAAAT
>CABFVX010005545.1:0-23776 GCA_902151425.1 Timema shepardi | reverse complement strand
AAAGAAAGTATATATATATATATATATATATATATATATATATATATATATATACAAAGTTAATACGCCTCTCCTTTAAGTTAATGAACTCTTACATAACTCTGTCATCAAAGTCCTTCAGTTGTTGGATAAGTTTCTTATTGATGTCTACCATCGCTAGAGCAGTCAGTGTATCATTTGTCGTATTTCTTAGGAAAGTCTTAATTCTTTTTAGTGCTGAAAAACAACGTTCAGATTCATCAGACGTCATTGGGATCGTTATGATAATTTTTAGAAGCTTCGTCACCTCACAGAAAACTGAAATAATGTTATTTTCTCCATGAATTTCAATTGTTGTATTGCTCTTTTAATGTTAAATTCCTTTCGTCTGTAGGTCCTATAGTAGTCCCAATTGAGACTGATGTTTTTCTTTTACTCGCGTGAGATTTTCTTCCAGAAAGCAAGTAGAAAATTGAGAAAATGACTCATTACATACCAAAGAAGCTGCCTCCAGATGACCAATAAAAGCAAATTTGTTTTTTACTTGAGTTGTAATGACATCACACACTTCTTTTGTATCCCCCACTCTGGTGCTACATTCAACATTACTTTTCCTTTTACTTGGTTGTTCAAGGAACTCATCGTTTATTTACTTCTCTACTTCATTCACTTGCCCCCTCTATTTATGCATCTCATTTTCAAAAATGCAAATGTCATTTTGCCACACTACACTGTCTATGTTCATTCTCTTTTTTGATCAAAAGTTAATTTTGCAACATTTGTTTTCTTAAGCGCCTGAATTGAACTATTCATACTAGGCCTAGTTACGAAAAATTTGAAAACATATAACTCAAATGAACACTATCCTAAAATAACCCTACATAATATTATTATGAGCTCATGCACCACACACACAGTCTCAAGATTCAGGAACACGCCAGATTACTGACAACAATTATTGTTGGTTCCCGCTATACACATTATCTCACAAGCTTTCAACTTTAGGCACGTAATGGAGTGCACCTTCACACGACGAATAAGCAGGGCTAGCTAGCCGTAGCTGGATGGTGACCATAGGTGAAGGGGAGGGAAGGTTTGGTTTCCCAATGCATGGCACTGACTGCAGCGCACCTGACTGCATGCTATTTGAAGAGAAGAGGTGAAGAGGTGGGGGGTTTGGTTTCACAATGCATGGCGCTGACCACCGCTTTCCTGAATATGCCATTTCAAAAACATTGCCTGCTATTTCTTAAACCGAAAACATATTTTTCTTGAAACTATTTTGAAAGATAGAATTGTCTTGAGAGTGCGAATAGTAACTTTAAAAGAAACTGGGGACTCATGGTGATGGGGGGTGCGCGCCTTTGTGCCTGCTAATGAGAAGTGCGTTTTGCAGGTTTATTCAAATTTCAATGTTTATAATCTCATAGAGGAGGTGTAAAATATGTTTGTACAAGTATTCACAAGTGTAATAGTCATGTCAAAGCTTCTGAAAGGAGGTGTAAGTTAATAATTGATTGTTGTGTTAGCAATAAGTCATCAGGTGACCATGGTGGTCACATGACACATCTCTAAACAATATAGGCTGTATGTGCTCAACGCTGTGCGTTTAATAACCCGTTCCAACTGGTAATATATTGGGTGCCAAACACATTTTTAATAAACTTGTTAGGTCAACAATCCAGTGATTATCACTATAATGTTAAAACCTAGTAGGTCCATTTCTTTATTCATTAAACCTATACCGCCACCAATCCAACCTCTTCTTTGTCTCCTTCTTTAGCTCCAAGAATTTTCGTCTTTCCTTCAAGTTATCGAGTATTGGAATCCTCCTTCTTCTTATGCTTCTCTTTTCCTCAACCTTGACTTTGAAAATTTAAATATTTTAAGTTCTAGTCCACTCGAGCAATTACAGATAAAAATGAATCGTTAGAATTGGTGATATACGGAAACCAGCACATTTATTTTGGAGCAAATAATTTTTTGGAAGTTGAGGGGAAATAATGTATCCTCCTTCAATCATGGTGATATCTCAATCCGGCAGATAGCCCTTGGAAATATTAATCGTCCATTAAATATGTTTAAATCAGACACAAGATAATAATTTGCAATATAAATATCTTTATATGAAATTGGGTAGGAGTGGTGAGAGGGGATTGATTACCTTCCTCACTAATTCATTTATATATTTCTGGTTTTATTAAATATTGAGCTATGGATGACCCACAATAATGTTCAAGCATTCTTGCATTGCTACTTAACTTTGGTATCACTGTTATTGGGAGGTTATTAAGCTTATTATTATTATTTTTATTATTATTAGCCTACTAAAGGTATTTTTCCACTCTTCCCACAATAAAATTTGGGAGCGTTTCCTCAAAATTATACCTTCCTCAAAAATATACACTTAGCCTAGTTAAAAATATATAGCCCTATGGGTAGTAAGATGAGATTGGGGCAGAGAATGAGGGGTTTGGAAGAAGGGAGATGACTAAGAATCAAATAAATATTATCACTTGACAGCAATTTGCCATGCGTCTATCAAGTTTAAATTGAGTAAATTTTTAAAATTTTGTAGTTTTGGTCTCCTTTTTCTTGGACTTAAAAATATTCAATCACAGACTATACCTTAAATTTTAAGTGATACATTTTGTTCCACATGGGATGAATCAATTATCATAAAGTAATTCATGGTTATTTATAAACCATACATATATATGGTATTTGTCATTTCTATGTAATGTAGTAATCCACACTTTCATATCTTATAGACAGTGGAGTGTGGTCAATTCTAGGCGAAAGGAAGCAGTGAGGCTACATTAATAGTGGCCTTATAGGCCATAATTTAATTGTAAGCTCACACGGGTCATTCCTTGTTTTGTGTTTTTGTAGAGATTAAAGTATTATGGGAAATAAAGGAAGTGGATGACACAAAGTATGAATGGAATAATACAAAATCATTGGCGATCTTAGAAATATTACTCAATCATTAAATTATTTATATTCTGATTTTATTTTTGCTAAAAGAAACGCGTATAGTACAAATTTAATAGTTGGTTGACTCAGTCTTTCAAATATGTAATAACGTTGACAATTTTACTGTTTATTTGTTTTAAATTTCAAACACAACTCCTAAACTTTCGAATATTAATTATTTATTTAGTGGTTTATTTCTGAACTCTTTTGACCTTAATTTATTTTAGGTTCTTGGACGCTTACAACATATGTCTGTCATTTGAAGAACTAATTGCCCCTAAAGGAAGGGATTATTAGTATCGTTTATATTTGGTGCGAAATTTAAATTAATTTTAAAGGTGATTTATGTTTATTTGTCAAATTATAATATTATGTTATTTTTATAATAATACTTTCACTCTCTAAAGAGTTAAGATATTTTTAAATATAAATATTGGCAACTAGTTTTCTCCTATGCCAGAAATTATTTAAAAAAAAACATGCTTGTGGATTGTTAGGTGTTTTATTTTTTTGACCCGAAAAATTTGTGAAAAAGAAAAGAAATTAGTCAATTTGGGCCGTCCTTTAATATTGATGTTTATATAGTGAATTATTACTTTCGGCAATAAACTGTGTCAAAAGGAAGGAGAAACGTGAGTTATCGTGATGATATTATAAAATATAAGCTACTAATTAAATAAAAATAGTATTGCTACCAGAGATCATCAGTCTACATTATTGGGTGATACCAAATTCATCATCCATCATCATCCTGTTTCTAGGAGATTAAATTACGATTTTGAAGAACTCATAACCACCTATTTCACTATAATATTATATTACTAGTTAAACCGTATACATTTTTCATTATTTGAGAGCTCAATCACAATTAAGAGATTAATTTCTCACTCATTCTATTTTTTTAATAAACTTTTTAAGATGTATTTCTTAACGTAGTCTTAAAATTTTTAAATATGAATCCTAATTTATCTTCATAGCCACTTATTTTAACAAAAGTGTCATTTTCTTGGTTATTCAAAATCCATAAGTTTTTAAAGTAGATTTTATA
Source organism: Timema shepardi (assembly GCA_902151425.1). Taxonomy (NCBI): domain Eukaryota; kingdom Metazoa; phylum Arthropoda; class Insecta; order Phasmatodea; family Timematidae; genus Timema; species Timema shepardi. The sequence continues at coordinate 19,773 of CABFVX010005545.1, read as the reverse complement.
AGTAGCTCCTTATTTCCTTTTTATTGGCATTTTAATTTCCTTCTTTTGACATCTTATGGTAAAACATATAAGATGCCCATTAGATGTTCATGAACATTTATATATTAGCTATTATGAATTTAATTAATTTTAATACCAGACTAGACATTTAAATAATTATTACTATTAAGTTTAAAATTATTTATTTATTTTTATAGCTGTTTGGTACTGTTTTTGTACAAATATTAAATAGATCTCACGTTTACATCCTTGTAATGTCTTTTAGACATTAAATTTGACTTGGGCTTTTAATATTTTCATAGACTGGTTGATATTGAATTTGTGGTGCAAGCAATAAATTGTTTTTGCGTATTTAATTTAGTTAAAAACGTGTTCAAATTAATAACACTACACATATTTACAAAACGTTGTTAAAAATCACCATTCGGAAGAAGATCCTAAGCTTTTTCTTTCGGTAGGTAATAAGTATTTAATATTTTTTTAATCTTGATAAAGTATAAAAAGCTTCACAGATTATTTTATTGTAATTTATTTTAGTTTAAAGCCGGTTACTTGGCTTAAAAACAAGTCAAATATTTTAAGATGTAATAGGAGAACCTAACATTATAAGAAATATTTATATAATTATTTAGTGGATTTTATCCAAATAGTTCATATCTTCATCATAGATGGCTCTGTAGGTAACGTTTGTGATGTTGGCTTAGAGACAAGACTTTCATAACGTTAATCATAGATGGCTCTGTCAGTTATTTAAACAGTAGCGGTTGGAGTGGACCTGCAGGGCTATTATGACCATTCGACGCAAAGTTAGTTGCTACCGCTAGTTAGCTTCACTTTAGAGGAAAAGATAGCGTTTGGGTTATTATGACCACCACACTTTGTATCGTCCGCTAGTTTTAGCTTCGACTTTGCTTCTAGCGTTAACGCACAGAATAAAATCAGTTTGCGTCAACAGTTGGCAACACTTTTCCAAAGAATATTTCCTTTTAAGAAGTTAGAGGCTAGAAATAAGTTACATTTATTTCAAGAATGCTGGTATTCATGACTGGACATTATTCATTTATTTCTATTTTCCCAAACAGCTGATTACAAGTCACATTATTTTCAAGAAAGATTTAACCTAGCTTAATTTAATAAATCTCTCGCATAATTTTGTTTTCTTACGATTTGAAATGAAAAAATACTAAGCTTACATTATTCAATACACATAACTTATTGTAGTCAAAAAATCATGTGAACTATGCATTAAAATAGTAATGTCACGGGGAAATGAATAAATTAATATGAAAAGTTGGCTAATAAAGAAACTTTTTTTTGTAAGATGTATGCTTTACAACACAATGCTTTATTCTTCATTTATTCATGTTGATACTGGAACAAGTGTGTTTTATTCCATTAATTTAAAATAATTTAGACTTCTCCTTATATTTAGGCCTAATTTAATTAAAATAACTTTAATTTACAACAAAACAAATATACGCCTTATAAAACTTTGTTTCAAAAACAACATTTATCACACAGTAGATTAATATTTTGTATTTTGGCTTTCTTAGTAGGCCTATTGTAAAACCGTTCTCGATTTTGTCAAGCCAAAAATTGAACGTTCAAAGATATAGGCCTACAGTAAGGTGTTTTAAATTTTATGTTGTTTGATTGAGTTGAGATTAGATAAAGATAACTTCCTATCTATACAGTACTCCACTTGAACATATATAGGCCGACTTTGTGCTAATTTTATTAATTTACAGTGTTGAAAAGGTTCTCATGTTTGAGATTGAATCAATTATGCGGTGTTAAGATCTTAGAAAATAAAACTAATTATTTAAAGTTGATGAAAGCGTTCAAAATCTCCCAAAAATTGTTTTAACACTTAATATTTTCGACAACTTAATGTCAGTCGTCCTACTAAGTTAACAAAAAAAGTAAACGAAAGGGTGGTTTGGATGGCTAAAAAAAGTAATAATCATCTTTTAATTAAAAGGAATTATTGAGACTTTAGTTAAGTGATTAAGAATATAAGGATATTATATTTCTTTATAATGAGTTGTTTGCAATTTATTCACTTCAGTATAACTAGGCCTAACAACTAATTATTGATTTCAGATAAATTTAGTAAACCTTTTATGATTAAAAAACCTAGGCCTAAGCCATACCACATGTAAACATTAAGCTAGGGCCTATTTTGGTTTTTCCAATCTTGGCTGCATTATTTCATAGGCCTACAACTCACATTAATGTGGATAGTAGCTACTACTATATGTACGATTCAGTTTAAATAGGATTACATTATTAAAGTTTTGTTGAGGCTTCTTGAACAAATTAGTCCTGCATTTTTATTACCTTGTCAACAGAATGATAAGTGTGTTGATGGTGACTAATAATGCAATTTGATAGTGTTATGTTTCAAAGAAAATATTATTTTAGCATTCAGTATAAGCATACTATCCCTACATTATGATATAGGCCTATTTAAAGTTAGATTTATGTGAAAAACACACAACAACGTTTTGGGATTATTATATTGGGCTAATGCGATGGCAAGTTTAAATAATGTAACACAAAACACCTAATAAATTACAAAAACTAGCAAACATAACCTCATAACGCAAACCAAAGGACAAGTAAAATGACTGCGCAACTTAGCGTCACGCAACTAGGAAAATATTTGCGCTCGCAAGGACTTTGCTTTCGCAAAGTGGTCGGCCGTAATAACTTTTGACGCAAAGTCTAGCGTCTCTCTGCTAGCGGTCGCAAATTCGTTTTGCGTCGTGGTCATAATAACCCTGCAGGACAGTTATCATGACGCTGTACTAGGAGAACATAACCCATTAAGAGGTATTTATATAAATAGTTGGTATTTTCTAAATAGTTCATAGCTTAAATCACAGATGGCATACACTGTTATTTAAGCAGTGGTGGTTGGACCAGGACAGTTATCATAACGCTGTACTAGGAGAACATAACCCATTAAGAGGTATTTATATAAATAGTTCATAGCTTAAATCACAGATGGCATTCACTGTTATTTTAATCCTAAAAACAGTTGAACTTTTAGTTTTTTTCACAGTGCTTTCGCAAAATGCGACAACCTGCCGCTCCAGTTTGGTCAACATAGTAGTGTGACGAATTGGTTGGTATGTGATGGAATTTACTCCCACGCTCACCTACAGGGAGCACCAGAGAACGCCACATAAATTTTGATGTTGCTTTTTTTTAGTAAGTCTTTGGAAAATAAGATACACCATGATGTAGTAATTTATTAGATCTCAGTAGTCTAAGACCATTTCAAGTGTTTGTTTAGTGTTTAAAAATAGAACAAATGTTAGGAAATTAACATATCGCAAATGGTATACATATTATTATTAATTAGTGGCAGCGTGTAATATGTCTGTCACCCTAATATTTTCTAAAGAGTAATATTGTTGTATTATATCTGATATACTAAAGGTATCCATTTCTTAGGATTTTTTCGTAACTGTTGACAATAAATAATGATTTATTGAAATTCTTTTTCTTAATTTGGTTTTTAGATTGCCATTTTTATCAACGTTTATGATCAATTATTGTTTGAATTTAAAACATTTTCCAAAATATTGATACAAATTTGATGTGTGTGGAGGTGTGGGAAGATCAAAAATAGATTTTCGAAATTAGCTTTAACCATTTTGATTAAATTTCATATCCAAACACGTTTTTTTTAAAATTATAAACATGATATAAGCTCTCATTTTCTCATACAAATAACATTGGGACGATTTTTCAATTTTCATAATTTATCCCCAACTATTTGGGATTTGAACTATGCACTAACTTATCATTATATAGTTGTAGTAGGTGCTATTAAAGATACAAATATTTTAATTGAAATATAATAATATAATATGGTTTCTGAGCTATAAGCAAATATAATATGTCCTTTTAAATTCATGTTTTTGAAAAATAATTTGATTCTTATTTTCTTTAATAGACTAGGACGTTTCTCTTTTCTTAATTTGTTTGTAACAGTAACATGGTACGCCCTATATTATTTCATTCATGATCTTTAGTGGAGTGTTTCTACAACAATGTATATATCTCTTATAAGTATTATTTCGTTTAACAAATTTTATGAGTTTTTTTGTAAATGTCTATTTTATTTATATATATATCCCTAAAAACTTAGTATGCAGATTAGCTCCTTACAATTCTGAATCATGACCCTGAAAATTATAATAATTAATATTGTTGGGGGCTAGACTCAAAATTATAAAGGATGAATAACGCTAAATCTTTAGAGCTAAATACCATTAATGAATAATCTTTCAATAGTTATTGAAAGGTTATTCATTATAGATACATTATAAATAAAATTGCATGGTTATTTATAAACCATACCTTTGATTCTTTTTAGAGCTGATTCTCTATTAAATAAATTGTACGATGCACCACACAAACTTTTTCCCACTTTTATCTTAAAATAGACATTTACAAAAAAAACTCATAAAATTTGTTAAACGAAATAATATATATATACTATTAGTAAAAGGATACCTATTTATTCATTTTTAAGATAAAGGAAAACTCTCAAAGACAGAAGTATTTGATCATAAATACAATAAGACTTTTTAAAGAAGGAAACATATAGGTATGGTTTATAAATACCGTATTCAATATTTTCTAAATAGAGAAATGACACTTAATGATGGAAGGAGGGGCCTTTTGATTATAAATAACAATGATAGCTGTCCTTTTTGATGAAATAGGTTGCTATGACTGTTTAAGTCCATATTTTTCATAATTATAAAGAATCAAATAGGTAAAGCTATTATGTATGCTTTTAGTGCGGATCGACTCCATCTAGATATCTTATACTGAAAATTTAAAAATGACACCTGGGCATGAGAATCAAACCCGGAACCTTTCGATTTCCGAGTCCAGGTGTCATTTTTGAATTTTCAGAATATGATATCTAGATAGAGTAAATCCTTACTAAAAGCATATATAATAGCTTTGGCTATTTGATTCTTAAATGTGCAATTTCTTACAATTATAATAATAGTAAAAGTGACAGCATTAAGCCAACTACCGAGTCGAAGCTGGCCGCGTTATCTGACAACTCGTGATCTTAATAAAAGCACACCTTTTTAGCCAACGATTTCCACACGTCCATCATAGACTCTGCCTTAAAATATGAGTGAAGAATGTGCCTAGTCACGGAACGATTCCAGGATGGCTCAGTGGTTAGAGCATTGACGTACTAAGCCAAAGTTCCTGGGTTAGATTCCCATGTCCATATGTCATTTTTCAATTTTAACAATTATATAGGTTAAATCATCAAACTACGTTATACATCAAAATTATTAGGTAATGATTTAATTATCTTAATATAGAAGGAGCTGTAAAGAAGGAAATATTATTTTGTATAGATAACTATGACTCTTTATTTACAGGGTAATAGTTTGCTAAGAGTGCTAAGGTCCATATTCGGAACTAAAAAGCGTTAAATCCTCAAGACAGTAACATTACAAAATTGATCTTGTCATTTTGATGTAGCGCACTCTGATGATATAATCCCTTTAATTTTAAATTTGGACTCATAGAAAACTATTTAACTGAAAAGGAGCTATCACGGTTGTTCATAAACCATTAATTTCCTTGTGTATTACAGTGTTTTAAAACTATTTGGTCATTTTGATGCAGTGTGGTCCGTTAATTTAACTCTTTATTACTTTGAATCTGGGTCTTTAGACTTGCAGAAACCTATTTCATCATGGCCGTAATTATTTCCCTTCTTTGAACGCTACTATTATTTATAAAAAAAACTATTTTGTTAATCTAATGTAAACTAATTGCTTGGTCCCTTTTACTCTAGTAGAAACCTATTTATGGCCCTTTCACGGCTATATTTATAAGACATACCTATTTCCTTCTTTGAAAACTTCTTTGTATTCAAACTTTTAAACTGTCTATTATTATTATTATTATTATTATTATTATTAGTAGTAGTAGTAGTAGTAGTAGTAGTAGTAGTAGTAGTAGTAGTAGTAGATTATTATCCTTTGACTTAATATACTGGTAGATTCCGCAAATGTTTTCTGTTCATTAAATTCCTAAAATGTTTTTGTTTGAAAATTTTTGATCGTAACAACAATCTAGTTCCCAAGTGTTTATATACATGATTTATATTTCCTATCAGTGACCTCTATACTATACTGGATGGACATAAACACACCCTTTGCAAATGACTGAAATATGACGCTCAAGTTTGTCGTCTTCTTGATTGTGAGGTTTTTTTTTCAAAGTTCTTGTGTAAGAACATGTAACTGGTTAATAAAAGTGTTATTCTTTGTAAATAGTGAGGTATTATATCACACTTTGGTGTAAAAAGTTTTCATTAATGATATACAAATCCGTTTTAAAGGCTATATTGTACAAATACAAGTAACATCTTTAATATTTATAAATATGTAGCTATCATCCATGTTGATTACATTCTGCCAAGACTACAATATATTTAAAGTTGGTTGTTAGCATGTATATTGGTTTCAGAAATAATATTATATAGTAAGTTCAGTAATTATCATGAAATAAGCTATATTAAAACTAGTTTAGGTACGTTTGAATGACAAACTTTGTGTGGTTGTTATAACGTTCAAACGTTCATTTGGGTTATAGGCTTGTAGGAAGTATTATTATATTACAATGCATTTAATGTTGGCTCTTAGCTTTTAAATTGTTTCAGAACTATAGTATATTGAAATTTTGATAACTATAATGGTATAACGTAGCTTAAAACTTAATTAAATTTGCTTGGATGACAAATTTTTTGTATAAGTTTTACATTCAAATGGGCATTAGGCTTGCAGGAAGTATTAATATAATAACCAAAATCAACTTATTTATAGATGAAAGTAACGAATTTCTTGATTTTTATGCTCTTCAAACCTTTAATAACATTTTTATTTAACTTAACTTGTCACACGTTGTTGTATCTCATCTAGTCAATCAAATTAGAGAACGGTGTCAAGATGTCACATTGCCTTGTTTGTGTGTAGGAGAGAAAGATATACTCTTAAGTTTCCTTCTCTCTTGCATAATGATATGCAAAGGCCAATCCTAAAATTTTAGCCACATATATCCATCCGTTTATACTATAGAGATCCAGTGTTTCTTATACATAGTAATTTTATTTCTTTGTATATTTCAGTACAAATTTTTCTAAACCTGGTTACTTTTCCCTTATGTTGGTTAATCAACATTCCAATGTTTTTAGTAGTCAAATCCACAGATCACATTACTCAAATATAGATTTTACGAGTGCCACAGACAAGTATTTTATTTGTTTATGCTGAGTTCTTGTTATTCTACGTGTAGTTGGTAAAATTATGGATACCCCGAATGTTATACATTTGACACTTGAGTTCAGGTTTAAATTTGAATTAATTTTATTACAAAAATAATATGGTACAGTACATTACTCTAATATCTAGCTGGATTACTAGAATACAATAATTTTTTTAGATTTATTAGGAGTGTGTAGGTTAATTGATAACCTAACAACCTCATACTTCATAAATTCTACATTAATTTATTTGGACACTCATTATCATTGCTTGACAATAAGGCTTGTTCAGCTCAGTTCCAAATACACTAATTGCATTTCTCCTGGTCCTCCTTTCTTTTAAGAAAGAAGTTCCAGCACGTCTATAATGATCGTGGCACTCTGTTGACTTCATAATTATTTTGGTAGAGTGCTGTTTGTATCTTCGTACTCATCTGGAGAGTGGACATTGGTTTTAACTACAGGGATAGTATGAGCAGAGGGCTGAATTCTTAATCTTTTTCTATGTCAAATCATTAATAATTTAATGTTTTTTTGCCACTTAAACACACATGAGCAAATTTCCGATTATAATCAAATAAGTTATATTGTGGGAAAAAAAGTTTAATCTTAAAAAAATATTAGTAAACTCATTTAGAATTTACTTGATGAATTTCTGCCAAGCAACTTCCAGGGAACAAATGCTATTGAAAATTTTTATAAAATTGAATAACCCAAGTTCTGGATATTCACGCCAACTTGATATTTGACAAAACCAAAACCATAGTAACATAACTGTAATACAGATATTTGTAAACAAATATTTTCGAAAAATGTTTATTTTATTAATGAAACTTTCCTAGAACAGTTCAAACACCTTAGATTATCCTCAATAGTTATTAACATATTTATTATTATGCATTAAACCTGTATAAATCTACAGTTTACTTGGGGACTATGCTATATCCTTCCTATTCTTGGCCATTTCTTTTTCAAAATAACCCAAATATTGATATCAGACATAGGCCTATATTTTCCTAAGCGTAAAAATATGCAAGCCTAGCGTTGATTTGAACCAAATTTGTTTTTAATTAGACCCCCTATATAAGTAACCGTTTTACTAACCTTGCCGATGGGATATATTTTGGAACATAATATTGATGGTGCCATGGAAATAAGACATCAAGTTTATATTCATTATTATTAGACTTTCCCAACCAACCTTAACCTAACCTTCCATTATTATGACACTTTCCCAAACCAGTTTAACTTTTCATTTGTTAATAAATTAAATTTATAATAAATAAAACAAAATATTCAATGTAATAGGCTAATTAAATGTGAATGTTACACATCTTACAATGATGTAATGACCTTTTAGTGCACAGGATCACGGTTGTAAAGTAAAGCATCATGAATAAGTTACACGCCATCGTCAATATTTAAATTTTGAAAGGGATTTGGATGATCTGTTGTCAAGTTTTGTTTGAATGTAGTGTAGTGTAGTGTTAAAAGTATTAAAAATTTATAAATCTTAGTGTCATTCGATTCTACGTATTATTATGTGCCTAATAACGTACCATGTAAGAATAAAAAAGAAAAGAAAATGGGCCAGATAAACCACACTATCGTCGTATACTTTAAGTAACAAACCTAATTATTGTGATTGAGTAATTATTGTTTTATTATCTTAAATAAAACAACTTTAACATCTTGGAATAAAACAACCAAAAGTAGATGGTCAAACATCCAAACCGCATGCAAAATATTTTCGAGCATGATGATATATTTTTCTTTCAAGTTCTATACATTAAAAAAACCCAACCGAGTGTGACCTACACTTTTATGTGTGAATACATTTTTTTGGACCAAGTATCTATTAGACCATGTTTAAAAATACCAGCTTAGAAGTAAGTTTTCTAAGTTTTTTTTAACAATTTAGAATTTTTTCACATTCGTTTTGAAAAAGTTGAAAATTTGCTTAAATCTTACTGTGTGTGAGATTTTTAGAAAACATTAGGGCTGAAATTTCTAATAAATTGACAAAAAAAAATGCACCCTCGACTCACAGTTTAGCCCAAATATTTTAAAACATATTAATAGCGTTTTAAATTTTTTATTTTTATAAGCTTATTGCATTTTAATCCATAGGACTTACAGCTTTGTTAGGGACAGTTCATAAAATATTTAATGTTTAAAACACTTTTTTTTATTCATTATTCTTTTATTTCAATTCTTTTTTAAGTCACTAGATACCTGTAGGCCTTGTGTCTTGCTTTTGAACACATAGCACACCTCAAACTATATTCCAAAGAATGATTGTATTTTGAAACACACAATAATTGTCTTAAATGACCACATAACACCTTTTTTTTATAGCGAACACAACTCCTGCAAATGAGACACAATTTTCTATCTTGGTTAAAGAAATCTTGAACATAAATTAAACTCCAAGATGTAAACTCGCAAAAGAATCAATCAGAACTGAACAAATATAGCTTATGGTGCCATGCTCGTTAGATAATGTCACAAATATAAAAACCCAAATTAATGTGTGTGTATATATATATATATATATATGCTATGTTTAACCTTTCATTTGTGAATAGATTAAAATTTTGAATAATATTGAGCAAATAAATATTATATCTAACGGAAATGATCATGGATCAACATTATAATGAAAATAAATAAATCAACACAAAATATAATCATTGTATACGTTTCTATGCTTCCCTTGTGAGTTTAGTGAGCTTTATTTTAATTCTTTAACTATTCAAAGTTATTAAACTTGATAGATCTTGCTACTATTCAATTTGCCATCTTTTCGTTGGGCCATGATAAAAATGATTTATAATAATATTGTTATATAACAAAGAAAGAATGTCTTACTTGAACGGTAGTTTGTGTATTATTACTGTAAAATGTTCTCATCACTTGGTAGAACACTCATTGGACAGGTATTAACAAAATACACTACCATTTATGTATTATTGTTCAAATAGTGACGAGAGTGGTACAGGTACAGTTTTAAAAAAACTCATACTCGGGCAACACTCCACACCAGGTCGCGGGTAATACTCATGAACACAACGAGATGGCACTGCAAAATCTAAGTTTGGACATAAAGTTTATCCCTTAGACATATTTCACAAACACAGAATTGCATTTGCACAATGAACCTTAGCTATAAAAGTTCTATATTCGTCATAAACTTACATTTGTGTAAACTAACTCTAAAGCATATGTTGTTATGATTTAATGCTTTAAAAATAATTAGTTTGAGATAAAGGTCTTAACAAGGAGTTTGGTTTTGATGCTTGGACATAGCAACTTTTAGACTCAAATAGATCCCAATACTGCCCTTTTAATGATGGCTCAACCCTATTAGTGTCACACCTATAGTAGATTTGTGTGCAAAGAGCTATTCCTACCATGGCTATGTCATCATGATTGTAAGGTGTACGCTATAAGAAAAATTGACAAACTGTTATGTATGAAGTGAGTTTTTTTTCTTCAGATTGTTCTATCATTTTCATCTATTTATACTGTTCTAGTATAACAAAGGTAAATGTTCTTGTTAAGTAAAATAAAACACTCATACCATATCTATCGCGTAAAGCCAGAATTAGCGCAAATCTGGAAATACGGTCAGATCAGCTATCTGCACTAAAAGGGTTAATATAGCTAGCTACCTTAATATTAATGTATGAGGCTCTCAAAACTAATGCATTACTGGTATATCCAGGGGCGGTGCAGAGCTGCTGTTCGACAATGTCAAAAAACATGAAGTTGATCTCCCAGTCAACCACGAGCCTTGTGAGTAGCATCCACCAGAGCTGTAAAGTCGGTACGCCAAGCCTTTGGCTCCGACTCCTATATTTTTATATTGTTTGTGTAATGATATTTGTTTGAATTACTCTAAATTATATAAATAAGTCATTGATAAAGGTAATTTTTCTTTAAAGTAATATATGTAGAGTATCCTTTTAAGATTAATCCATCAAGAAACACGCACTTCTCAGAAATAATATGAAAAGATTACACCTTTAAAATATATTTTTTATGCCATCTTTCCTGTTAAAAGAACAACTGGGTTAATTCCTGTTAAAAGGAACAACTCTGCAGTGTTTGGAAAAAGACGCCACTTACCTATACCATTAAGAAGCTAGCCTTCACAACATATGTCGCCAGGACTCTTTCTATTAGTTGGTTTTTACACTGTTGACGAGGGGAGAAAAAGGCAAGGGGTATGTCATATATAAATCGTTGTGCGTATGTTTAAGGCATCTCCAGGATCCAAACATCTACACCGGGATCCAAACCCGCCCACGCACAAGTCAGAGCCACACACTGGCAGTCACAGTCTAACACAGTATAAAATAGCCTAAATTAATATCACAAGTGTGCATTGATATAAAACATTTAATTGGAATATGTATAAGTAATTAACAGGTGTCATTTAAATAAACCGTGTGTGAATAAACAGCCATCAACAGTTCTCTTTCTTTACATTTATTAATTATACCGTTCTAATTAGTGCTCGAACACGGAGCTATAGACAGCTGGTTAAACGGTATCTTTTCCGTACAGTGATGATAGGCACTCGATCACGGAGCTATAGACAACCTAAACATCATCACAGCATTATTATATCAGGGAATTGATCCGTAGTGTTTCAATCGACGCCCAAAGAGGGGCGATTGATTCCATAGTGTTTACAATTGGCGCCCAACGTGGGGCGATTGATTCCATAGTGCTTACATCTGATTTAAACTCTAGCTCCTTCAGAAATGGCCAATGTATATTAATTAGTAATAACAAATTAAGGGCCGGTCTAATGACTCCTGTATAAATATTAATCTGGTAGATAAATATTTTTATCCGGTGGACAAGTTAATAGTGCGTCTTATGACTGCCAGATAAAATGTATTTATCCATCACATTTCTATCAGGAAGCTTAAGTACCTGATCACTTTTATCTGGGTGACCTGGCCGTCTAGGGGTAAGGTGTCAGACTTCTGTGCTGGTGGCCGGGGTTCAATCCTCAGTCCCGGCATAGATTTATCTGATTACCAAACCCTTCCTTCACCTCTGACAAGACATCTCGTGAATGTGGGGAATGCCAGGCCTCCACCGTGGTTCAGATTCCACATTAAACTGTAGGTCCTCCATTTCATCTCACAATCACCCTACCATTACACATTAGCGTAAGAGCGTATAACCCGAACGGGTAGTAAGACGCGGTGATGATGATGATGATGATGATGATGATGATGATAATAATAAAAATAATAACTTTTATCTGGAAGTTAAAATGGTTGTTGCCATATTGACGCGTTGTTTTTAATGAGGTTTTGCCTATCAGAATATGTTTTTAAGTTAAAATCTTGGTTCACATGTTTAGTAGGCACAGGCCTGGGCTCTAACTTTATAAAGTTAGAATATTTAATTCACACTTTTATATAAACAGATAAGCTATTTGTAGAGTTATAGTTATATAAGAACAAATTATTTAAATGTGAGTACAATAAATGAAATTTTGTAAACGTTTTACTCAACTGAAAATTATGGATTTGAACAGGTTTAAAATAATCATTACTGTTTTCAGGGTCATTAAAACGTTTACTTGTCTGGATTAAAGACAACTTACTGAAGGAGCGACCAGAACTCTTTGTACAAGGAGATATTGTGTGAGTCATTTGATGCTTTATTGATATTTTGCTTTGAACATGAAAATAAAGTGCATTTCTTATTCTTACCCTACAAAACTTTAATCTTGAGGGATCCCAGACCCAGTATATGTCAGTGAACTGCCCCATTTGCTAACCTTTTCAACTTGCTGTTTTATTCTAAATATTTTAACAGCTTTTAATAATATCTCAATGTATAACTAAACAACATGAAAACTGGTTTCTACATAACAAGTAGTTATTTATCAAACATATAGATTATGTTTCATATATAATTATATATATATATATATATATATATATAATTATATATATATATATATATATTTATTTATTTTAGATGTACAGTAATTATATTTGACCTTCTTCAGTGACCCCATGGTCTAAGGTTGGCCCCACACTGGGTCGAAGATACACCACATATTTTTGGTTGCTGAACACAGTGAGCTATTTTGATATAAAACCTTATATTGTACCACATTTTACGGAAGGTCTATATGTCCGTAGAGTGTACTGTGCCACATGAACATATGTTTGGTTTCGGCTGGTCGATAATTCATTGGTCAGATAATCGATCATGTTGCAACTATGTATTTTAAAATGGGATTTGCCACACTGACGATTTCTTAGCGGACGGACTTAAGTTGTCTAGCCTGCGCACAATGTTTGTCACAGAATGTTTCATAATTGAAGTGCAAAACAGATTATGTTAGTTAAATTTGGGCAGAAAATACCCCTTGGATCCTTTACTGAAGTTTGTCTGATTCACACAACAATGGAAGACCCGTCGCCAAAAATTCGGGACTTATCTTCGATCGAGTGTGGTGCCTGCCTAGGGATTCCTCCTTGCATTAGACTGAACTGCCGATGATGGGGCTATCGGAGTTTGAACACCGATTGGGTGAATTGTGTACGGTTTTTCACTCTCTTCCTCTGCGCAATTGTGGGTATTCTTACTCTAAATTCAACCTTCGTCATCCCTAACACAGCGTAATTATTACATAGCCTATTCGTGTATCCTGAACAGGTAGTGAAACACTTTGCAAAAAAAAAAAGTTTTATTTATTATATATTGCAGAATTCAAAATTATGCCCTTATCATTTAGGACTGATTAGGCTACATTACTTGCAGTAGAAGCTTACTGAATATACAAAACAAAGTGTAACAAGAAGCTGCAACATTTTAGAGGTCACGAAATGCAGAAAAAATATACCGAAGATCTCAGCTGCATACCATAAATAAACAAATTAAGTACTAAATATCCTTGTTGACATGGCTCACGACATGATTGGTTAGCTAGAACCCATGGTACCTTCACTTAATGTCCACTTAATGTGAATGTTCTCCTCTGGACAGCTCTTAAATTAAGGGAATGCTAAATTAACTGCCATTTAAAAAAACTGGGAGAACCTTTACTTAATGTTTTGATTTAAAAAAAAAGTTGTTTTAGCACCGTATTTTACTAATCGTTTGTGCTATACTCTTATGTATTAATTACGCTAATTGTTTAAGGGATTGGGAAGGCTATATTTAAAGGAAATGTACCCAGATGTGCATGGAGGGAGAGTGGAAAACTGTTTTGAAAAAAAAAAACCACCTTTACTACACTCGACCAAGATTTGTATCTCAATCTCTTTGACAGTCTAATCTACTGCGAGAGTATTGCGTTAGACCATGTGGCCCCCAATCCGGGCACATGATAGTTAAGGTAATATCAAGTTGATTGTGATCTCGGCATTTGGAAAAAACACCTTCAGTGTACCTGACAGAGATTTGAGCCCCAATCTCCCTAACATTGGCAATCTTTTCTATTGAAAGAATGAACTGACACCTTAATGTTCCCATTCCAACAAAAAAAACTGTACAACTTAACCTGTGATTGTATTTAATACCTAATGGTTTTTGTGACAGTTCTGGAATTTTAATAACAATGATTTTATTTGCAGAAGACCTGGTATCTTAGTTCTTGTGAATGATTCTGATTGGGAGCTACTGGTAAGTATTTAAATACGATCTCAAAATGCAAGTTTTCTTCTTAGTGTATCTTTGAAAATGTTCACAGAATATTTGAACACTTATTAAAGAATAGTAATGTTTACGTACATAGAATACCAATTATTAGGCTTACTTCTCTTTCTGGCATAGACATATCAGGCTTTTAATTATCGGGTGGGCCAGAATGAAACTATTTTAACTTAAAATTAGAAAATAAAAGACCCAAATATAATGATAACAGAATTAATTCTTAAAGTCATTAAAATAAATTAAGTACTTTGAATCACTTATAAATTGCTTCAAGTTTAAGATGATGTCCATCTTAATGAAAGCCGAGTTAAAAATGTCTTTGTGTGTGTCTTTTAGTGTTTTTTAGTTTTTTATAGAAACAATTCCCACTCCACTATCATTAAGGTGAGCTGGCAATTTACTCCTAATTTAAAGTGTATCCATGTTTACTGTATTTGACCTAATCGAGTAGCCTTGACTACTAATAACAACTTTACTTTTCAACCCCCCCTCCCCCCAGCTACAACTGGAGCCCCCAACTACCTTTGGAGCTCTGAACCCCCTCTCCCCCCCTCTCCAAAGAATAAAAAATTAGTCGATGACTTAAGAGTACCTTGCACGAAGTAAAGTGCGAGAGTTACTAGGAAAGCTCAGTCTGACGTTGAAGTCAGGAGATTTGATTTACAGAAAGGGGGTAGGCCTACTGGGAAATTAGTTTGAAGCCTATTAAAAATTCTCAAAATATTTATGTCCCAGCTATATCCAAGCTAAGCTACTGTTAACAACCTTATTTTCTTACCTACATTTTTTAGGTACAATAAGAGAGTCTGGTTGCTATAATGGCCCCAGATACTACTGGGCAATGGTGCTTGTTGCTTTGAGTTCAGGAGAAGGGGTAGTAGGTAACTTTGCTGAGCAAGGGAAATTTCAAATAGAGAACTTTCTTTCAACCCATACAAATCTGACATAACTGTGGATCTAGTGGGAGAAGCTTTGATTTGTTTGTCAATTTGTTTCTTTGATAGAGATGGGCTGTAGAATCAATATCGAATCGCTCCATAGTTCAATTTTCCTTGATAATTTCAAAAAGGTGATCTAGTTCAATCGAAAGAGTTGTTCAATTTGAACTATTCATACCCAAACTACATATCTCAAATCTTAATTAGTAAACGTAATCAAGAATGTTGCCCAGAGGGTGAAATGCTGTGATATTTTTCAAGTTTTACTATTTTTTGTTAATTTATTTGTTAATTTTTTTCTTATAAATGTTGGCTCCTATCATCTTTGTCATGATCATTACCAAATTTGTGGCACCAAGCCCAACCAGTACAGAAACCAGTTGTACTCTTGACCTAAGAAGATAATTAATGTGTTGTTTTGGTGTTGTTTCAGGGTCAATTGACCTACGAAGTAAAAGACGGTGACAATGTCCTCTTTATTTCCACCTTGCATGGTGGTTGACAGCCAATTAATTCAACTGAAAACACCCTTAAGGCGGAAATTAATTTTTGTTATGGATACCACCGTATCTGGATTACATATTTTAATGAAATTTAATATAGTTGAACACGATAATTGAGCCCAGGATTTGTGGCTTGGTGCGCCAATGAATTGTAGTCCTGACATTAGCACACTAACCTTAAAGGTTCCAGGTTTGATTTCTTTGTCCAAAGTGACAAATTACATCCATATTTAATTTAATTGAAAGACTGAAACATTGTGTCGCAGCATTGTCTAATAAGTGCAAAAGTGTTCATACATGTGTTGAAGGACTTACAGGGTTTTATGATTGGCTTCATTCTTGAGACGTTGCATTGAAAAGTTTTCATTTGACAAAATTGTTGTTTCACGTTTATCTTAATGTTTGAATTATGTTAGTGTGTATTGCATCGATTACAAGGATATTTATGGGAAGGAAGGTACAACGGTAGATACATTTCAAAATATTTACTGTAAATTACTTACCACACTGTAATTTTTTTAGACCATGTACTTTTTTAACTATTTTAATTTTACTGTAATCTTTTTAAATAATAATTATGATCATTATTAAATATTCCAGCTTTAAAACATTTGTATTTATGAGATTTGTAACTATATATTAAATGGGTGAATGCAATATTTCTCGAATCCAAAGAGACTGCGAATCTTTAAAAATGTACAATTTTAGTCAAAGGAAAAATATTTAAAATTGAATCTTAAATGTTGCCACTGACTAATGCTGAGTTGTTTGTCATGTCTATAATATAATAAACAACAAAGAGTATAATTTTTTAGTAAATTAAATATATTAATACAATTTGGTCTTTTTTTGTGATTTTGATATACTTCTAACTACACAAGTCTATATAATTCCTTTTAGCCAATTTGTTAGAATTGTCATTTTAAGTCAAAATCTTCATAGTTATATTCGATGTACCTTTTTGAGATTTGTATGAATCTCATATCACTCCAATACCAACCAAGATTTGAGGATTTATTTTATAGAATCTTATAGTGTCCAAGCAATTTGTTATTACATATGCATACAGGGTGTCTACCATCTCGGAAAATCAGGGAAAACGGGAATTAACCGGGAATTTGAAGTGATTAGGGAAAAACGGGAATTTGGTAAGCTACAATAAAAATCCGGGAAAATGTTTTACTCAAAATATGAAATATAATAATCATTAAATAATAATATAATTCAAACTAGTTTTTTTGTTTGTAGCTGTAATATATTCTATAATTCCTAGTAAACATTTTAATACAAATTAAAAAAACTGTTTATTCAAATTTTAAAACATACATGGTGACTGCAGACAGGGAAAAGTCAGGGAATTTTTGGATGACAGGCAAAACAGGAAAATGTCAGGGAATTTAACTAAAACTAAGGAAAATTCAGGGGATTAAAAATATGTCAAAAATATTCCATTAATTTAGCAACTAAACACTAAAACAAAAGTTAATAATACCTAAATAAAATAACATTTTAATTTTTCAAATAACTGATAAAACTGTCTATGTTCACTAGATACAAGCTTGTTTTAAATATGTGATCAATAATAGATAAAACAAGTCATCATCCACCTTTAAAACTGGAAAAAAGTGGTCATGGAAAATTGAAAAAGGTTGCCTGGAAAACCTGGGAAAGTCAAGGAATTTTGTAAAATATGTTTTGTAGTCATCCTACCTTATTATTATTCATAAAAATATTAATAGAAAAATGAGGGGGAGGGGGTCAGAAGGATGTGACATACTTTTTAGTTGGGAATTTTAGGAAATGATCAGGGGAAAGTCGAGAATTTCATTGGTCCAGATTTCATTTTTAAACTAAGGGGCTGTTCATAAACCATGTAACACCAATATTTTTTTTATCCTTTCACCCTCTTGTCACAATTTTCTGAAACCCCCATCTTTTAATATTATGTCACAATAATCTTGATGTCAAATTAAATAGCCAAAAACTATAAACTCTATTTAACTATGTTAAAATTTCCAAAAAGTTGTCTATCAGTAGAAAAAAAACTAAAATTTAAAAGATTTGGGAAATTTTAACTGAACTTAATGACTGGTATCTGTCACATTATCATTAGATGGCCAGAGGCCATACACTCGTGTTCTTTCCCGTGAGAAATATTGGCTTCTTGCGAGTCACACATGAAAGAATGTGTGTTAGTGTGCATTGCCACATGCTACAATTGAGTGCAGAAAGGTTTGTGATGCTCTTTTCTGTGGAGTGTAGTTTTCTCTGCTGTTGAAATTGTACTCGTCCATGCCTCATACTTTTGCCTGAACTGTGTTTACTTTGTGAGTGTTTAAGTTGTATATATTGTATTTAGACATGCATTAGTTGTATGAAACATGACTGACATTCATAATGTTATCAAAGAGTTTTTAAATGAAATTGCAGAGATTTGTAAGTTGAACCTACTACTGTGGAAAGTGAAGAGTAGATGAATAGAAGGGGTCTGCGAAATCAGGCTTTTTTCATTCGAGTCGAACTCTAATCGAGTATTTCTAAAAGCTCCTGAGTTTGAGTTGAGTTTGAATATATTCATAATTTTTAAATGTTAAAAGTATATGTTTATTTTAAATATAAATGGGTATTACATCTTTAAAATTTCAGATTTAAAACATATACTAAAACACATGTTCTTAAAATATCAATGACATTCATTTTTATAAACATAAATACTTATAAAAAACATGAAAATTCTTTTTAATATAAATGTGGTAAGTTTGTTAGAATATGTATTGCAATAAATAAGATCAACATTGATTTTAGACAGGTCAAAAAACGCATTAATACGAGTTTTAAATATCTTCAGTTTGAAAACATTTAATATAATATTATATTCTTGATATTACATTTTTAATTTAACAATAAGGGGCTTGTTCCGAAAAGAGTTAAAAAAAATTGACAATGCTTTTCCCTTGCAGCTAGCCATATCTTTTGCCATAAACCTCTTATTTTCCGGCCGCTGTTAACTGCAGACATTTCAATAACAGAACATACAACAATACCTATTATTATTATTTTTCTGTCACCCATGCTCCTTCTCAATTCAGCGTATCCTACACACCACAATAAACTCCACTGGATAACCGAATCATGTTGTAAATTTATACACAACACAGTACCATTCCAGATGACAAGATAAAAATGACAATTTTTGTTCATACACATACAGTCTTTCCCTTGATACCATTGTACCACCCCCCTTCTCCTCTACTGGACAAGGGCAGGGGCACATGTACAATAAAGTAAAGAGGGCAAGAAAACAACAACAAAT
>CABFVX010005544.1:14352-43884 GCA_902151425.1 Timema shepardi | reverse complement strand
GTGTGTGTGTGTGTGTGTGTGTGTGTGTGTGTGTGTGTGTGTGTGTGTGTGTGTGTGTGTGTGTGTGTGTAGTGTTTGATCAAGATCTATCAAAGCGTTTGAGATCCGTGGCTAGTCAGACAGAGAGTATTGCAAACAAAGGTTTGTTTGCTTTCGGGTTAACAAAAAACGTTAAGATTCATGATGATCTTGAGTTCAAAAATATTCACGATTACAATACATTCTTTTGATATGAAAAGTAATAAATCCCATTATAATATATATTAAACAACACAATTATCTCCTTTAAAAAAATAACATTTTAATCATGAAAGTGTAAAGAATATAAAAGCATATAAAATCAACCTATTTGGTGGCTGCATAGTCTAAGGTTTCACTCTTGCAATATATGATACATCCGCTAATGGAGTGACCCATGCTCGAAACCTGTTCCGGTGTATTGAAGGTATTTTTCACAAAATAGGTTTTCCCCTTCCCTCCTCGCAAATACAAGTACCCTTTATATTAATTCTAATTCCCTTATCCTTAGAAGATTGGTGTGGTTAGAGGTAGACCTTTTTTGAAAAATAAAAAGTTAAAACTATTTAAATTTTAAAATTATAAAGTAGAAAAAATGGTTAATTATGGTTGTAAAATACAAAATAAAAATTATAATGAACTTGTGTAATATATATTTATCCCTATGGTCAGAAAGTCTTCCAAGAAAGACACTCAATGTCCTGATCAAGCCATCGGGGAGAAGGGGGCCAAGTATGTGAATACAAATGCATGGATTATAGTAGTTTACGTGCAAAAGGCGCAAGAAGAGTGCCGGATGCAAAGGGTGCAGGTTTTAAGAGTGTTTGCAATCTTGTGACGTAAAGGAACACGGCAGGACTTCAATTTGTGAAGCTGAATGGAAAATAATACCCAAGTGCACAGAGAGTTCCAAACAATCTGCAAACATAAAAATGTCATAAAAGAATAGCGACGATTTTGGAGCTAGATAACCGTAGAAGGTTTAGTAGTGTCCTAAGTGTGGTGCAAGGTGGTTATTTGACCGACACAAAAATCATAGAGATGTGATTGATTAATAGATATCAAAGATCTTGAAGACCACTCGCCGACTGCCTCCACCCCGTTCTGTCCTGAGCCTTCTCCCTCCTACCCCCCGCCACACCCAGCTCTTAAATCGTCACTACATCTCGTTCTGGGGGAGAAGTCTTCGATTCATTATAATGTAATAAGAATTACATTTTAAAATAATATTATGTATTTAAAAATTATAATTATAAATATACCAATAAATAATTAATCCATTAAAATTGCCAACAAATGTGAGATTTTTTTTAAAAACAAAGCAACAATAATTGTCAACAGGATTTTCAGCTCATTTTCTTAAGATACATGCACTCTACATTATCTTACGAAGGGTCTGAAGACCTTTATACAATTTTAATTGTACCAAAAATAATAGATTGTAAATTCTTTTCTTTAATTTGTAAAAATATATTCCGTTTTACACACCTGTTGTAGTTCTACAAATTAATAGAAATTGTATTCATGTTTTAATTCGTCGGGTAAAAAAGTAAGTTTATTAAATGTATATTGATCGAGTGAACGCGGTCGGTTTGTTAGCTTAGTAGTGAACCGGTCGGTGGAGGAATTCAGAACAAGCGAGCGAGGTCTCCAGGGAAATCAGAAAAGCATCGAGTTGCTGAGTATAAGGTCGGGGCAAAGAGACGTAAGCAGGGCGAGGACGGAGGAGAGAGTGCAAGGGAAGGTCTCGACAGGATCCAATTAATTAACACGTGCATTGTGTCTGCATGCGTGCGTGCGTGCGTGAGTACACCACAGACACTCCAGATGGCCGCGTAATGGCCGGGGTCCATGGAAAAAACCCTCAAGAGGATACCGTTAGATCACGTGGTCTCGGCCATGGAAAGTAAGAGGAGGACCAGTTTATGTTATTAAATCGTCTAGACTATAGAACATAGTTATTGCGAATGGCTGGATTGTTGAAGTTAAATAGATCAGGGTTTGTATTTTGGTTGGATGTATTTTCTATCCCACTCCTTCCACGCAAGTGCAAGCTGAAAGTCCAATTCCTTTCAATTGTATCATTCTTACCACTAAAATATTTCATATATATATGCGAGTACTCGAACGGGTAGTAATACAGAGTAGAAAAATACATCTAAGGAACTGGGTCCGAGTTTAATCCTTACCATAAACCACATCCTACTACCCGTAAAGGATAGCCACATATTTACATTATTATGAAAAAAAAAAGGTTTCAAAGATATAATTCAGAATAAGTGATTGAGAATTTTTGTGGAGAGAGAGAGAGGAAAAAC
The DNA here is from genome assembly GCA_902151425.1 of Timema shepardi. NCBI lineage: Eukaryota > Metazoa > Arthropoda > Insecta > Phasmatodea > Timematidae > Timema > Timema shepardi. The sequence continues at coordinate 41,548 of CABFVX010005544.1, read as the reverse complement.
ATATAGAAAACAATTAAGCACCCCCATTCAGAATTGAAATTCTCAACACCCCGCTACCAGTAAATCATATTATACGAGATTGACGCTTTTGTCATCGTGTGGTTTATTTGTAGTTCTATTAGTATATTTAGTGAATGACGATAGATACAGGTACATTTTATGATAATTACAATAGTTTACACCAGGAACACACTGAAAAGAAACTGTAATGGCCACATTTAAAAAAATGTTCACCATCATAAGTAAAGAGAACTCATTTTAGTAACATGTTTTATAAAATAAATATTTTATTCTATAAACTATTATGACTCACTCTTTAGATTCCCATGAATTTAAACCCTTTTATTTGCACTGACCTATCCACAACCGCCCATCTATACCAAACCAAAACATCGACTTTACAAACAGATTGTTTGTTTGCATACGAGACAAACAATATTACTATTTATTTGGTGAACAAAATATTCCACCTCCAACGTTCATTAAACATTCGAGCCTCCATTTCGAATTTGCATTTTAAAGATTTTGAAATGAACATTTTGATGATATACTATTTGAATAGTTTTTAACAAGTCACCCATTAAAAATCCAATAAAAAATAATTCAACTTATTTATATTTCATCAAAACAGTGAGGATGAATCACACGACCCTTTGTTATTGTTTAAAACTAAACTGATATCAATATTTTTTTTAATACCTGACCAATGTTGCCAAGCCCAGCGAACGATATTGTGCCAGTAGCAAATCTATATTTTGATAATTTTCACAAAATAATGCCAGATTTTCAGATTTTCCACTCTATTTACTGATCCTTTAAAGCATGCCCTGTTGGGTTTTTTTTACTATACCATCATAAAGTGTAAAAATACCACTTAATTGCTGTTTACTCTTTTACCTCTGTTTTGTTTAAAAGATCCTACTCTCAGACTTAACTTTGGCAGCATTGTCTTGGGAGCTCCCTCCACTGAGATTGCAGCACTAATGTTATCAGCTAATTTTCTCAGGAACACAAGAATGAGTCACTTTAGCAGGCTTGCTTCCACTCTTATCTATCTCTACCACTGTCTTACACACCGACACCGTAGTAGAGTCACATCTATAAAAAGGAAGAGTCGGCCCGAGTTGAATGTTGGTTGCTATAAGCTACATGGCTCGCACACAATCTTATATTGGGCCACAAATTTGACTTTCCTCACTTGTATCTAGTCATTCTAGATTATATTAAGGACTGGGGGATGTGTCTGATCTATGATTAAGATGATTGGTTGTTCGTATACTGATACAATAAGTCCGTTAGACGCAAATAGATCCATAAAATTGAATATGTTTAAAAAAATTAGTAGGAAGAATATGCTTCTGATTAGCAAACTGAACCTGGAGGGGAGGAATAAATCGGTGAAGTGATACATATAGTGGCCCTACAGGATCAGTCAGGCTCTCAGTATAAATAAAGTATAATTAATACTGACAGTTTGAATGATCGTGTAGGGGCAGTACTGATGGACTGATGGCCAGACTGACTAAAATACTGATATTATCCGAATTTTCTGATCAAACCAGTATCAGTCCATCAGTATTACAAGTTGTGGGTGAGACTTACAGTAGGACTGACCGTGTGCGCGTGCTCGTCAGTATTTCCTTCAGTCTCAGTAACAAACAGTCCACACGCGCCCTCTTCTTATCGTCCATGTTATGTCATTGCACGTAGGAGGTGAGGCTGATAAAAAAAATAATGACGCGAAGACTTTCCGTGTACGGTCTCCTTGTAAATACTGATGCATACTGACAGTTATACAAAGAAAGGACAACGTAATGGGTAACATTATTCAAATAAATGGTTGAGTTAAGTAATTTAATGGAAAGAAAATTGGCATTGAAAAAGTGACTATGAAGACCACGAATACAACTGATGTATGGCCCCATACAGAGAAATAATCTTAAGTTTTCAGATATAAAAAATAATTGTGTTAATAAGACATGCTAGAGTACCTGTAAAAACACAGAACACCCAATAATAATAGTAATAAATTATGCTACCCTAAATATTCCATCACACATTTGTATAAATAAGTCACGTAATTATGTTACTGAGACCAATCATTTGCCTATCTCTTGAATTACCTCTCTGTTAAAATGTACTCATTATTGGATCATTTCAAATACTGACATTGTATACTAAGATCCAGCTTTACAAACAGTATGCCATAAAAATATTTTAAAAATAACATTTTAAATGTTATGGCTATTTTACTTGATATACCTTCTATTAGTTCATTAGGTCTGTCATCAAATCTGCCGACCATTTTTTAGTAACTTCTAACATAAATAGACGTCTGATACTCTGTACATGTTCTTAATTCATGTGACAACCATTCTATTAAAATTTGATTTAAATCCATATCGTGGTGCGTTATGCAGCCATTGCACGTCAATAGATCTATTAACTTTCCTGTATTTATAATTGAACTGGATTTAGGGTATTGCATTATCCCTTCATTTTACAATCATATCCTATTTAAGTTTACATAATTAAATAAAAGTATATTAAAATCAAATTTTTTTAAATATATCTTCTGTCGATAAAATATAAGGTTTGGCATAAAATTAATAAATTAAACTAGCATGACTTACATGAGCCCGATGAGATCTTTGGGATGAGCTAATGGCGTGAGGCATTCTATGTTGCAGGTGTAAGTGTATGAGCATAAAGTATATTTTGGAAAAAATTGTTTGATATATATTTACTATTAAAATTTGAGGAAAGATTCAATTTTATTATCGAGAACTTTCATTTGTTTCAATTAATCAAAACCAATCTAAAAAGTATAACAATTTCAAATGATAGTATGATTTCAGGAAAAAGCTTTATTTACCAAACGGGAATTTAATGCTGTGAAAAATGTATACCAAGTATTTTTCAGTACTCTGAAGATAAGATAGAAAGGATAATATAGCAATGTAAATTTGGTAGGCAACATCCACATAAAATAGTTACAATAAATTATTAAAATAATATTTAAAATGGATTACGTAAATTAAATTAAAGTTTTCTTCAATTGTTGCCATAAAATTCCGGACACTTTTAAAAAGAGCGGAATCAGTAATTAAGTAAATAATAGAATATAATGAATGCACGTCACCCTCCTAGTATGTATTTTACAGTTCATTTCTTTTCCCCTGAAATGAAGTAGACTTAAATAGACCGATTATATTAAGCACCCATCTCATGACCTTCACCATAGTGGTAATATTGCTTCTTTTAAGGGTAAACTGACTGTACAATACATACATAGCTAACATAGAAAAAAATACCTCCATAATTAAACAGCTTAATAACTTTAACTGTTTCAATAATTGCAATGTAACATTTAATTTATTTTTAAAATCTTGAAAAGCTATGAAGAAAATGTAATGAGGTTTATTTTTTCCAGGAGTAGAACTTGGTATAAAAGTATCCCCAATAGTGAATGTATTGTGTACTTACCGCGTCCTTACAATAAACTTTTTTTGTTTATCTAACTCACGTATTGAGAGATGGTTTTACTTATTGTTTATTAAGTTATTGCTTATGCACCTCACGTATTGAGAGATGGTTTTATTACTGTTTATTAAGCTATAGTTTATCCACCTCACGTGATGAAAGATGATTTTACTTATTGTTTATTAAGTTATTGCTTATCCATTTCACGTATTGAGAGATGGTTTTACTTATTGTTTATAAAGTTATTGCTGACCAACCTGACGTGATGAGAGATAGTTTTACTTATTGTTTACTAAGTTATTACTTATCCATTTCGCGTGATAATAAATGGATTTATTTCTTGTTTATTATGTTATTTTTGGAATATTATTTAGCCAGGCATTTTTATTGTTACTAATTAAGACAAAGTCTGTGATGGACATGTTGAAATCTTCGGGAAACAAATGATATATCATTGAGATGACAGCCACCAGCCACTCGGGAGTGTCTTAATGAGTATGTTAGTACAAATTACAGTAGTTCATAAATATGTAATATATACGTTAGTCAATGGCAGTTTAATAGTTGGTGCACTATTTTTTGGTAATATGTGAAATAAAAATATATGCATTTATAAATATATATTATATGTCACAAAGTGTATTAATATTAGCTCCTTTTAAAAACATGTAAAACAATATTACTGTGTATCATTTTATTTTGTTGTTTGAAAAAATAAAAAGTTTATTTCAACATGCTTAATTATAAAAAAAAAGGTATTCCTGAATCATATACGTATAGGAGTTTAACGTTATAATGTTAAAAATGTCACTGTGGTCTTAAACTTATGGTAGATACTGTAATAATAATTGCATCTGTGAACGAAATATGTTTGGAACATTGGAGACCTGTGTCAGTATGTTCTAATCCACACCTCATTTTTTCATTGACCTTTACATAAGTACATTAATGAGGTGATTATAAAGAAAATATATTTAGCAAAGAGGTTGATATTTATACAACATTGTTGCTATTGAAACCTAACTATGTCACGCACAGCGCCCATTTCCTCAAGGGGGGGGAGGGGGAGGGTTAGGTTAGGTTACATACACAATATTACAACATAATCAAGAATCGACAAAGTGAGGGTAAGTTAGTATAATCAGATTTAGTGAATAAAAGGCAGATCATAAATACATAAGGTGCACAATATCAATTTCTATTGTCCATGACCTCGACAGGGTCGAGTTAAATAAATGGATAACGGGCTTACCCCGCGGTCACAGAAGGGTCGTGAAGCGTCTATAGGACTTACATGATAAGATCATTTGGCCCGAATAGGACTAGCGGGCCATCTTGTTAATATTGAACATACTACAAAAGAATATCCTGGGCAAGGTCAAGTTCTGTTTATCTTAACTACCACAGCGCATCGTCACAGGAAAGCCCACATTGGGCCAGACTAAATCATGGATTGGCAAAGATATAAATATCAGAAATATGATAACACGAACCTTGCTATATGGGCAGGCGTGATCCACATGTTGAGCACCAAGGAGAAGGGTGTGAACAAATGCAAAGTAAGTAATACACAAACACGAGCCTAGCCTGATGGGAAGTCATGTTCCATAAGTTGAGCACCCCAAGAGGGCATCCACATATACAAAAGCAAGCTACACAAAGAACATGAGCCGTGCCGGATGGGCAGGCGTGGTCCATTAGTTGAGCACCTCATAGAAGGGTGTCCACATATACAAAGCCTAACTAGGCATAACTCTCCGAGTCCCGAGCAATCAGAACCATCGCTTTTCCAGTATACTACCATTCAGACTGGTATATGGTTATGCAGTGTATGAAGTCGGATTTACTCTAATTTAAGCTGCTGGCCCGAAGGCTCAGCCGGAAAAACGCATTAAGCGCGAAAATACAACAATTAAAGATACATTTCTATGCTGGTTAAATATACTAAACTAAAAATGTGGGAACATCCGCTCAATTAACCTAACCTAACGTTACGGGCTAATCCCTTAAACTCGAGCTATACAGGTCCCCGGGTCTAACTCCCTACAGCTCCATAGTATCTTGGAGATTCCAGTTACTTCCTTCGATCCAATTGACCCCTCGTCGCGAACGCCGTGACCACAGCTGAATGTGCCCCTCTCTAATCCACGATACGTCCGCTAGGCAGACAACCGTAGTGTCCAATGGTGATGGTGGTTGGGATAGTAGTCATGTTCTCTCCAAGCCAAACAAGGAAATATATAGTGGTAGTCAAGATGCATGCCAGTCCGGAGAAAAGAGATAAGTGTGGGGGGAAGGGTGTTTCTCTACGTTGTTCGGGAAGGTCGTCTTTCTCAGCCGGGGGGCTAAGGACGACCTTCAGTCTGATAGGAAACTCTGACCGGCCAAGTGCAATATTGTTTCGTGACTCGGCCTCGCCACTATTCTAATGGCTTTCCATCCGATGGGGCGGCACTCCTCCCAAGAAGAATCCATGACATCGGTATGTAACAGACAATTATGTATTGCTAGACTAGAATATATGCGTTCATTTTACTCCTGATTAGCAGCTTCAATCATGTTTTTTGGGGGTGGTGGAGAGAGCGGAGCTGAACAGGTTTAGCCCGTTACACTATATTTTTGTAAGCCATTAAATTCTGTGTTAAGCCAAGAAAATTTAAAAAAATATTTATAAAGGTCTTTTGGTAAAGTTTTCACCCTAAGACCCGATGTTTCTGGGTTCAAACCCAGCCGGGATCGACGGATTTTTCTTGAGCGATAAATATCCGTAGCATAACTTCTTTCAGAGCAGAAGTAAATCCCATTGAAGCATGTAAAAGATTCCCGGAAGATCTGTGAAAATACCTTTCCCGGCAAAATTGGTAAGCCCTTTCGCTTTCCCTCATATAAATTGTTGTTTGCTGTTATAATCAGTTGGTTCCGAATGTGCACGTTAAATACCTCAAATAAATTAAATTAAAATCGGTGGGCACATGGACTAAATATCCGACTAATCAAATCTGGTTTGTTGGTAGCTAGGAGATCATGGTTTGAGTCCCGGCCGCGTATTTTGAGGTTTGACTTCTTCAACAGCTTCCTACTTTTCCTTCTCGAGAATTCAAATAGGTCCTAGTTCAACTTCTCCGTCCCTACCCCATTANATAGAGAGAGAGCTATAACATATTGCCATCCAAACCCAAATATAATGTTTATATTTGATAGTTAGACACATTATTTTAAATAGGTCCTGTGTAACATTAGCTTGTCTGCTAGTATTACAATGTTACTACCTACCCCAAATAAGCCTATACATATAGACATCCTTCAATATAAATACTAGCAAGACTAGCTAGTATACTAACACTCCAGATAAACTTATATCCATAGGCATCCAGCATTATTAAATATCACACTCTTACTATGTCTTATATAGATGCTCTACACACTCATTGAATATTCCGGACTAGCATGACTTCCATAACCAGCCTGTTCACACCAAATGCTAAAACGAAGAGAAGTCCTAGCAAGCTAAGAATAATGAAGCATCAAGACATTCCAATAGAGGGATCCAGAAATTCTCTGATTGGGCCGGCTGAGCTACAGGAGAACCACTCATATTCTTGAAATGGTCTACGTGACCAAATGAACGTAGATAGAGTCTGCAACCGCTCAACATGTGTCTGGTATTCGAGTTTATGGAACAAGTCAAATTGATCCACAACACACAAAGAAATTGGCGAATATGACTAAAGAAACGTAGCCTATCCACCAGCTGCTTGGCGTGTGACGTTATACTACTAATAATCAATTTCCTAATAAGTAAATCTCCCACCTACCAATCCATCAACTAGACCTATATATAGCTAGCATTCAGCTAGCGTCAAGGACTATTACTTCCAACACTTCCTCGAGAAATCCTATTTAGGACTAGAACATTATCTAGCCAGGATGGCTATAAATATATATATATTAGTGATTATATAAACTTTATATAACAGCTATGGGTTTGATTATCTTGAACAATTAAGTTTATTATGTAGTTGAAATCAGTCAGTGTGGGCATCTGTAATTTTTAGCTAAAGGTTTTATTTTTGAAAGTAAATTCTGTTATGGAAGGCTATGTTTCCTATTGCCGCTTGAGCGCTAGTATCGTTGTAATCTCTTAAAATATTTGGGGAGCCACATTTTTTATTCCTTTTTTGGCTTGACATATTTAATTTAAATATTATTTTTTATTGCTCTTGTGGTTACCAGTAATTGTTTAAATTTTTAATTTAATATTGTGTATTTTATAGGTTATTTTTGTAGATGAGTCTTCTTCGGAGTAAATATTGAAGTAACTTATTTTTGTTGGATAATAAGACTTTTACTTTAAAATTCGTCGATTTGTTTAGTGAAAAACTATAAGTATTATAACGTAACAATGCTTTGTTTTCTATTTTAATATTAAATATTAATATGTAGGAATTTTGTTGAGTTCTTTAAATGTGACGAGGGTAATAGTTCCGTGAAGGTTTGAGTTTTGTTGGTAAGTCGAACCTTTGTTCTAATAAAAAAATGTGTGATCCTAAAATTTAAAATTGTTTTGTCTTTATTCACAGGGATTAATCAGACGCGATGTAAGCAATTTAAAAGAGGCTCTTTAAGCTCTTTGTAATCATCGTGAGGTAGTAATTTAAATTTGTTATAAATATCTGATTCGATATTTAAATTTAAATTTTGATATTAAATTGGTTTGTCTGAATTCACAGTGGTGAATCAGATGCTTTGAGGATCTTTAAATTATTTTTTATAATAATACAGATTGTGTGTATATTTTCGGTCTCTTCTAAACTTGTTCAAATAAAATAATACTATACCTTTAGAGTTTGGAATATACTCTCAAACGTACTGTGCAAGTACAGACTCAGCCATGATTTATTTGTTTTCTAACACACTTCAGTTTGACTAGTAAGGCCATGTAATTTGTTGTTTTACCTCTGTTTATTACATTTAATAAATAATTCAATGTTTTCTTAAATTTGCAAATGTTCTACCCTTTGTTATAGTAATTTCCTTGGATTCCGTTCACCCTCTTTTAGTTTATTGTGGCCATAGCTAATAAAAGAAGTAGCCGGTACACCTGAATTGTTTCATATTTGAATTCATGCAACATACTGGGTGATCCAAAAGTCGCGCAACCCAAAGAAAAAAACTTGTATTTTGTGCCATCAATTCGGCATATTGTTGATTTATTCAGCATGCGTGATTATAAAAAAAACTATGCACAAACCATTATTGGCATTCTTTGTACGAATTGGCCTTAAAATAATTTTCCAAAATGAATACTCGTTCTGCTCGTGAAAAATTCATCGTACAATTTCAAATGCTATAACTCAACTGGCTATACCTAGTGTATGCCTCAAGGTCACATGACATACCCTTCATCCGTCCAACAATACATTGTTGCCACACATATAAACAACATGATCATTTTCCTTGTTCGTCTGTGAGAAATATCCTTGGAAAAACAGGGTTGCATGACTTTTGGATCACCCTGTAGAAAGAATCCAGTATAAACAGTTGGTAGTAATTACTAGTTTTATAAACTATCTCACAGTCGCTCTGCACTACATCCACAATTATTGCTAATTTACAAAAACAAATTACTAGACACTCCATGAAATGAGCAAAGTACACCCGTTGCTTTCATCAGTAAAGTGCAATTTAAAATGGAGATTGTAAGTGCTTTAAATACAGTTATAATCATAAAGCAGGGAAATGAACAATAACTATTAAATATAAGGTCCACGTTTTATAATATGGCTTCGCTGAGTGGATAGTTGGACAAATAACCATAATACCACGTGAACCCATTTGCAGCTAATGGAGTAAATATGTTTGTTTGTTTTAAAAATGGGGTTTGTAACTGATGAAACAACTTGAACCTTTGTTAGGTTAAGAATGTGATAAATGTCCTTAATGGGTATATATATCTAACACACATTATTAGACAACATTTAACTGCTCTGTCTAGTTTAGTAGTAGACGTTGCTAGGATTATTTTATATTAAGCGTATTTCCTCCATTAAGTGAAATATTTAAAATACATAGATTCTAACGTATTTCAGTTAATAGAACAATCTATGGACGTTGTTATAATATAGTTCAAGGGAAGAAATTCTATATTTTCATGGGCCACCAACTATGCTGATAATCTTGGTTATAGCACTACACTCCTAAACCTCTAAGCTAGTCTTCCCTAACCCCACTTTCCCTTCTTGCAAAAAATGCAACAGCAAATATAAGCCTAATTTTGAAATTATTTGTTTGTTACTTCCTTGATTCATGAGTGAGGTGGAGGGGAGGGATAATTTTTTTCTACTTCAGGTATAACTGTCATAAATAATAAAAATTAAATTTAATAATGAAAACCAAAATCATATTAAATAGAAAATGTTTTGAGATGATTTAATTACATACTTCCAGAATATACATTCCAAAAAATAAAGACCAATTTATTTAAAAATATATATATATCAAAAGTGTAAGAAATTTTTATACACATTAACTGTATGATTATCTTTTGTTAATTATAACAATAAGATATTATCAAAATCACAAAATATTAGTAGAATAGATAACGGGCTTATACAAGAAAACACGTATAATCAAAAGAACAAAAATTCATTTAAATACGAGTACGTATGAGAGTTTTTTTATGCATATAATCAATATATCAATGTGTGGATATGTTGTGGATGAAGTACAGAATCCTATCTAGTTTTGAATAAGTTCAGAATTGAAAATGTGTGTCCACAGATATACGTAGAATCAAACCTACAACATTATCTCAAGGACATATCTCATAATATATTTTATTTGTCTCCAACAGCCTTCGGGTTCCACTTGGGACGAACGTGAAGTGAATTGTTACCTCTTGTATAGCTATTATATTATTAAAAAGAGTAATGTTATACCTTATTTAACAATCAAATTTGTCTCACTTTATTTCCGTATAAGATTCAGTGTATCTAATTTATTATGAACCTATACAACTATACGTCAACCGCAGCTGCGCTCGCATTAATATCAGTTTTATAAACATATTCATTAAAACAAAAACGTTTCTAATCCAAGAGTTTTTAATTTGTCATAAATAGAATAAATCACGCAACGTATTTATTGGATATTACCATGATGAAAACCTGGAGGTTGATAAAATATGTATCATCAGAATAAAACAAAATCAACATAGTTTAATTATTTATGTTTTATTATTAGACACAGAGAATATGTGTATTAATTGAAGGAAATAAAGTAACAAAATTGAAGACAAGGTTTCTTTGTGTGGTTCTATCAGTAGGAAGGTAATACAACACATATAGTTGTCTATGTGAGAGAAACACCGCGGAGATCAACGTCAACCACCTTCAGGGTTTGTCTTTTTGCTGTATTGATGGTAATCGCATATTAAACCTCGATAGGCAATTGGATGTGTTCAAACTGGAAGGGGTGGTAAAATGACATCATGGGTATTCTTGGTATTAGAACCAATAATTCTCACGCAATGCAACCTGTCATAACAGTCGTCTCTATGATACAATTTTGTACACATTTTACGTGTCAGCGCGCCTCATTAAAAGGTTTGGGAGGGTTTAAATCTCGCATAAAAATTATGGGTGGCCCAATTTTAATTGAAGAGGCTTTTTTTGCAGAATATGTTTATCACGATTAATAAAATGGACTGATTCCTGGATATCCTTGACCACGATGTGCATTTTGGAGTTATTCAAGAAAACCTTGACTTCGTGTTTTGTGATGACTACATTGCTGAGTTTCAGCAATATATCGACAGTTAAACTTTTTTCTTCACACAATGATGAAGAAGAGTGATATAAAGCGGTTTTTGATAAAGTGTTGCTCTATTGTGAGTCATCCTGTAAGAGACCCAGAACTTTGCAAACTAATTGTTAGGATATATCTATTATGGCATTCACTGTACTTAAGTTTTCCAATGAGGTTGGACCTTTGACGACATATAGCTGCATTCTCACACAATACACCGCGGTGTTATTCGACTTTGCGGTATACACCCAGCTGAAATAATCACCTTTCTTTACTCCAAGGGGTTCCTCAACAGAAACACATAAGTTTCGGCAGTGGCAGTTCTTAAATTTCCTAGAATTTTATAAAGCAACCTTATTGTAACTAAGCCTCGTTGTAAAGAAATCTTCAGCAAACAATTTGAAGGAGATTGTTAATGATGTGCCATGTGGATTGTTAGTGACGTCAGTAAGAGTAATTGTTGTTAAATATACACACTGTCCATGACACCCTGAGTAATTCCAACATAAATGTTCCCTCTCATTCAAGATAATAATAAACATCAAAATATCGCACACATTATTGTTCTACTTAAATACATACTTAATCAATTTGGTAATCAAACACTTAACAGGACAGGGCTTTGTGGGATCACGTGTATGATTGTCGATCTCCACCACTAAAGAAGGACCACCCGATGATTGTCAATCTTCATCGCTCAAGAATGACACCCCAATGGTTGTCAATCTCCACCACTCAAGAAGAGCAACCCTATAATTGTTAATCTCCACCGCTGAAGAAGGACCGTCCAATGATTGTCAATCTCCACCACTCAAGAAGGACCACCCAATGTTTGTCAATCCCCACCACTCAAGAAGGACCACCCAATGTTTGTCAATCTCCACCACTCAAGAAGGACCACGCGATGATTGTCCATCCCCACCACTTAAGAAGGACCACACGATTATTGTCAATCTCCACCACTCAAGAAGGACCACAGGATTATTGTCAATCCCCACCGCTCAAGAAGGACCACCCAATGATTGTCAATATCCACCACTCAAGAAGGACATTACGATGTTTGTCAATCTCTACCACTCAAGATGGACCACCCAATGGTTGTCAATCTCCACATCTCAAGAAAGACCACCCAATGATTTTTAATCTTCACCAATCAAGAAAGACCACGCGAAGATTGTCCATCTCCACCACTCAAGAAGGACCACTCAATGATTGTCAATCTCCACCGCTCAAGAAGGACCACCCAATGATTGTCCATCTCCACCACTCAAGAAGGACCATGCTAAGATTGTCTATCTCCACCATTCAAGAAGGACCACTCAATGATTGTCAATCTCCACTACTCAAGAAGGACCATGCTAAGATTGTCTATCTCCACCATTTAAGAAGAACCACGTGAATATTGTTAATCTCCACGGGTCAAGAAGGACCACCCGATGATTTTCAATCTACACCACTCAAGAAGGACCACCCGATGATTGTCAATTTCGACCGATCAAGAAGGACCATCCAATTATTGTCAATCTCCAACACTCAAGAATGACCATGCAAAGATTGTCAATCTCCACCATTCAAGAAGAATCACGTGAAGATTGTTAATCTCCACGGATCAAGAAGGACCACCCGATCATTGTCAATCTCCACCACTCAAGAAGGACCACGCAAATATTGTCAATCTCCACCAACTTAGGAGGACCATCCAATTATTGTCAATCTCCACAACTCTAGAAGGACCACCCGATGATTGTCAATCTCTACCACTCAAGAAGGACCATGCAAAGATTGTCAATCTCCATCATTCAAGAAGGACCACGCGAAGATTATTAATCTCCACCGATCAAGAAGGACCACCCGATGATTGTCAATCTTCGCCACTCAAGAAGTACCACCTAATTATTGTCAATCTCCACCACTCGTGAAGGACCATCCGATAGTTGTCAATCTTCACCGATCAAGAAAGAATCGTGATCGATCGTCCATTATTTTCAGGATGCCGTCTACGGTATTTGGAATATCCGTCATGTCCGTTGACGTAGCTCTTTGAAAGCTCTTTGAATAATTATTTATACATGAATCGAGACGATCAATTCTCTTTTTCGTATTATATGAATAATTAAACTTAATTGCAGTCGTTTGAATCCGGAATATTCGAACTTATCGCCCAAATCCACGCATATATCTCCACACTACTGTTAATGAATGTTTTGCCACACGTTTCGGCAAACAATACGGACACAAGCTATATTGGCCATTACAGTTCATACACATAAGTGAAAATGTTTAGAAAGCTTATTGTGAACACAGCAGTGACAAGTAGTTTCAAGTGTTATTAAACTTACCTCCATTGATTGGGATATCAGGGTTTGCTGGGTAAGGTGAAGTTCGTTTTCAATCCTCCTCCCAAGTAATTGGGGGTATACTTTCTCTAAGTTATCCCCCCCGTCTTTACTCCCTAGATATAAGGTTGGCAACCTATGGATTGCGTGCCAAGAGTGGCACGCGGAACTATTTTAAATGGCACGTTGAGCGTTTTAAATAAAAATAGTATAAAACCTTTATTTTTAACTAAACCACCGATGGGAGTTATATATTTAATAGCGTATTTTATGTTTCAATGATTCTATTAATAATGATAATACTTGGTACCACGTCTTACTACTCGTTCAGGTTATACGCTACTAATCATACTAATGGGCTGTAATTGGGAAGGTTGAATATAGAGGACGTTAACCTGCATTTGCGTGGAGGAAGATTGGAAAATAATGTATGTAAAATCACTCCAATTTACCCGAGTAATATTTGAACCTCGATCTCCCGTCCTTGGCAGTCTAGCTTAACACGAAACCAGTTCGAAAGCCAACTACGCCACCGAGTCGGGTAATTATTGATGTGTTTTGTTTAAAAATGTCATAATAATGTCTACAGAACTTAAATTTTGCAAAACCCATTGATAGCTTTTGTATTTATTCTGATTTATCTGATTTATATTAAAATATTGAATATTCCAAAACAGTATTTATTTCATTTATTCAATTTAGAAACATGTTGTTACATTTACATTTTACAAAATAAATTTAAATTTGTTTTAATAGTTGTACTAGTTAACGAATATAAAAATATAAACGATTTGGGTGGGCTTGGGTTGGTTGGCATGCTGAGTAACTTTGCAATATTACTTCGGCCCACCACTACTAAATGGTTGCTAGCCCCTGCCCTAAATTATATTATAATAGCGCTTGTGCTAAGTTTACAAATTAGAAACTTATTAAATCTATAATTAACTTTTAAAGTAGAACCACGCGACTTTACAAATGTAGCTCTCTTTAAAAAAAAAAGTTTTCATTTTTGAAAAAGGTTGTATCTCTAATTTACATATCTATATTTCGTATATTCTTATAGGCGTACAAGGAGGGAGTGTTTTGGGGGTTTAATTCACACCCATTCCCCTCATACTTAAAGTGTTATTAATAATAATTAGTTATTTTATTCCTCCTTAATACCTAATCTAGTAACTTACTGGAATTTTACCAAATTCATAACATTTATAATCTCATTTATGTTTTTTTAAACCTTTAATTGCTTCAATGAGGAATTAATATTAAAGCATTCACTGGCATATTTTGATGGAGGATTTAAACACCAGCCAACGAAGATAGAAACATATCTTGACACGCCCACTGTCCTACTTTATCTAAGCTTATTTTATTTTGATTTTTGTTTATCTCCATGCAATTTTATTCAACAGTTTTTTTTATTACTGGTGTCCATTATTTTATCTGACTGTCTAAATGGAACATTCACGTTAAGGAAACATTCACCTGATATCTAGGTCATTGGCGGAGTAAAATATCAGGAATAACAATAACAGGAAATTAGCGGAGAGATTCGGAAATAAAGCGGTGAAAAGGAAGAATTACTGGAAGGGAAACATTTCCAAACGTTAAATAAATACAGATTAACGACTGACAAAATGTTATTAAGAGTGACAGGGATTGTAATGTTTTTAGTTCATATTCGTGACTTTGCTTTATTACGATAAAGAGTAATTTGATATATTTTTAGTATATCAATCATGCCATTTGAAACAGTATCAACCCAGACAAAAGATAAAATATACAATAAAGTTGTAATAATTAATATTTTCCAACAAAATTTTACATAATATATTGTTGGACATTTTTGTTTATTTATTCACGGCATTTAACGTGCATTTTCTGAACCGACTGATTATATCAACACACAACTTATAAACTAACTTAGATCTAGAACAGAAATTGAAGAACAGACACATAATCAATCTCCCAGTCGTGAATTCATCACTGTGAAAGGGAAAACCCACATGTCCCCAATTATAGAAGTTTTCGGCCATGCCAGGAATTAACTCGGGACTCTTATCTCAAGGTACAGACTGAGATAAGATGTTGGACAATTGGAATGAAATTAAATGGAATGGAGAATGGATTAAATGGAATGGAGAATGGATTAAAAAGCGCACTGTAGAAAATTATTCTAACCACAGCGAGCTGCGATTTTCTATTAGAACTACGATCTCCCAGATATGTTGAAAGTTGACGATCCTGATTACCAATATAGTAGGGGTAGAATAAAAAGAACGCCCTCGCGTAGGTTTTTTTAATAGTTCATCTCCCACTCCCACCTTTTATCTTGCAATAAAGGAGATGGTCTGGTATGCACAGTACTTTTTTTCTGTTTTTTGTTAGCAGCAGCCATAGAAGAGGAAAGGTGATAACCCGAGGTCATACACAAAGAGTATGTGTCTTGTGAGCCCCCCTCCCTCCTAGACCCATGCTATATTGTGAATACAACATCTACAGACAGAGGTATTTCATTATTCCAGATGATGTACTAAAAGAATTAACTAAGTCAGTTAAGTCAACTGGAATGTGAGATTTAACAAAATTAATTACTATCCTATTAATTAATAAAACCTATTTTGCTTGTATTTATATACGAGCAATATAATAAAAAATTATTAACGTAACTGTGGATTTATGTACCTATTATATTACATTGTATATTATTTTGTATTTTATATATATAAATATACAAGCAAAGTAATTTTTCATATATATATATATATATAACTATTACATAATAATTATGAAATTGATATATTATAATTAATATATAATTATTATATATGCACAAAAACACATAATAATACTATATTATAATTATTATATAGTAATATTATATTATATGATAGCTATGTGTATGCACAATTACGCTAGTAATTTTGTATGTAACAAAATATTTATCAACGTAATTGTGCAAATATAATATATAAATAAACGCAATAAGCTTTTATAAATATGCTAATAATATTTTATTAATATTATAAATATTCTCCTTTAAAACATGTTCTTATTAATATATCTAGATATAAGTAATTGAAAAATATTGAATCGAAATTATTTCTGTACAAGTAAACGTAGAGACATATTAACTACTAGTTCCTATATTGTACCTATAGGAGATATTAAAATTACTATCAAATTGCTTTGGGGAGTAGCATTATTTAAAGTATATTCAAAACTAATGTGACTAGTTATTATTTATTGAGAATGTGTGAATATATTGTCCATTATTTTCATTATGTATACTTGAATTATGGGCAGAAATAAAATAGGGTGTGTGTGATATATTTTTATATATATTATATTTATATATCTCACACATATGCCCTACATAAATATATTTAAAATATAGTAAACAAATATAGCGCTACTCTCGCACTAGACTAAACTTCCTTTGACAGGGAAAAAGAGGTTCAAATCTCCGTCAGGTGTATTGAGGTGGGTTTTTCCTAAATGGCTTTCCACTCTCTCTCTTCACGCAAGTGCGGGTACACGTCTTCTAAATATTATCTTCCAAACCCCTAAAAACTAATATATTCATTGGTAGATAAGAATATAACCCGAACGGGTAGTAAAATGTGGGACTGAAAATAAAACTTCCTTACTACCCGCTATGGCCACATGGTCTGAGGCGTCACTATCGTGTTAGACTAGACTTCCAATGACAAAGGTCGGAGTTCAAATTCTGGTTGGGTGTACTGCGGGTGTTTTTCAAATGGTCTTACACTCTCTCTCCACGCAAGTGAGGGTACACTTCATATTCAACCTTACTAATATCTAACTCATTCACGTAATTAATACGTATGCGGACAGTTTAAATATATGATAAAATGCTGTAGTAAAAAAATTCTGCATTAATTTACTTAAACACATTATTTAGATTCGTAAATATACTAATAAAAGTATAGTCTATTTCTCCCCTCTACTACTGCCTCATCATTTCCCCTCGAGACACGTCTCTCCCCTTCATTGGCCAACAATCTTTCCCTCCTCTTCAATTATTCAAGAACATATGATAGGTTAGCACATAATCCAACAAATCAGATATATTTTTCATTGTGTGATGTACAGTATATTATTATCGCTTATTCCCACAGATAAGTGCTTCTTTAAACAAGATAGTTTGTTCAGCTTTTTAAAAAGTGATCAAATTATATAAGTTGAAAAATGGAACCAGGATATGGGACTCGGTCCCAGAAACTTCCATGATATTAAAAAAAAACTATTAAATCACACGTCCATCACAGACTTTGCCCTAAGATATGTATGAATAATGGCCCTTAGCACGAGACGAATGCTGGTTAGATCAGTGGTAGAACCACGGTATGTTAAGGCAAAGTGTCCAGGTTAGATTCTTATGCCTAGGAGTTATTTTTTTTATATAATTTAATTTAATTTTGTTTTTGATGGTTTTGTTAGCACCTCGTCTTATTAACGTTCGGGCTATTCGCTTATGTAATAATTACACTAATGATTTTAGGAAGTTTATATCTAGATGAAGTGTACCCGCATTTGCATGGAGGGAAAAAGGAAAACCATTTTGTAAAAATCACCCCCAGTATACTCGACCGAGATTCGACTTTCCATCTTTCAATCATTGGCAGTCTAGTCTACTGTGAGGGTAACGCCTTATATCATGCGGTCATGTATTTTTTTATCTGTGAAAGAAACACTATTTACTTTCTTAGTGAATGCATAAAATTACAGTACTGTTTAAGTTTACTGTAAACCAAACAAAAAGACAAAAGCGGACGTACAGACCCATTTTGAGCTTCATCATGGTTATTATATTAATTAAAATCCTAATCAAATAACTAAAATACTTTAAAGAAGTGATCACTAGACTGCCTGTGTATGCTATAATTTAAAACCAACTATCATAGGAACTTTTTCTAAAAAGGAAGGAGGATCACATAAATATATAATTTATTATTACATTTAGTCTTCGGTTACATCGGAACAAGATATACGCCTATGTTTTTTAATCGGTTATTAATGACTTGATCTAAGATATTGTGTGGATTGAGTTAATTTAGAGGGATTGCACTCGAATTAACATAAATATAGAACGGTGAAACATTTTAATTTACGAGTCTAACATTTTATACCACGTGGCCATTGCATTGGAACCAATAAAAGAGGAAGATATTAGTCTACTAACGCTAAAAGCAATCTGGTAGCTAATTTGGTCTTTCACGTAGATTCTGGCCTAACAAAATAAACCAAAATCTTATGACGCTTGCCTATGTTTCCTGCCTAGTATAACGATCAGTGTTACCAACCAAACACTATAACATTCCCTTTGACTCGTTTATTAGTCCCTTCCACTTGTCAGCCCATATGGCACATATTAATCCATCCACCTAGAGAAATATTTCTTAACGTGCAGCCACATCCATTTAACCACAACCTCGGGTAACTAGTGTAGGAAGGGGGGTAAGTGGGTCGGGAGCCTTTCAAGAGAACTACGCGGCATAAACAATTATAAATTAATTATAATTTATCATTGCTACCAACTGCAAAACATTTTATAAGCCATTCTTAAACATAGTGTATAAATATTGTACTTGTATTCATATTTCCAAAGAGGACTACTTCCAGTAACAATATGTAATATTAATAACATATTACAAAACCTTAGTTTAGTTGGTAGCACTGATGTCTACTGAACTAGGGGCTTTGGGTTATATTTCTGGCATGTACTAATAAAATGGTAAAATTGGATTTTTCTATTTAACACTTATATTTTAACGGAGAATATAGACCGAGTATTGTGTAGTTTGCAAGCGATATAAGTATTTAGTGAGTGGGTTAAGAAAATTCATTTTAAATACCCCAAATAAATATGAATAACAAAAAATATATATGCATTCCTCCTGAAGAGCTTTCGTGTATTGTTTTATAGTTTATGTTATACTTCCACCACGTCTTACAACCAATCTATATTATACATATTGTAATTACTATGGTGGGGTAGGAATGAGTATGGTCCAGTTAGAGGAGATGTGACCCTATTTTCGTGAGGGAGTAGAGGTAGACTATCTATGTAAAAATCCTCAATACACCTTAATCAGATCAAAACCATGACCTCTCCTGCATCAGCTACATATATTAGATGATCCTACCATAAGGCCTATTTGCCCACCAATACGAATATTTCAAATAGGCAGCTTATGCTTTATTATTAAACATTTCAAGTCATAAATGAATCGGTGAGTTTTGTAAAACATAAAAGTGAATAAAGACTTACTGTGCAGAGCTAATGAGTATTAGCTGGCACAAGGGAACGGGTATCTCACTTTGCGTGGTATCTGCCACCTTTCATAGATTTTTCTGCTGATTGGATTTCCTGTAGTCGGCCTCTGATGGTGGTAATGTTCCTAGATCTTCACTCATGAACCATAAATAATTTGAGTGCTAAAACATGTGTGTCACCCTGGCAACCCGACTTTTAGCCACCCGGTTTTTAAAAACGTCCATCTTTTGTGCTACGTTAGTGCTGATTAGTGCTCGATCTCCCTAGCCACCCAGTATAAGTAATAAAAAAGATAACGATTTTTTGAAAACGCCCATCGTTTGTGCTACGTTAGTGCTGGTTAGTGCTCGATTGTCATTGTTAGTACTGTAAATTTAAGGCACTTATTCATGATTGTCTATGGGTGGCTAGGGAGATATCTCCCTGGCTACCCAGTATAAGAAATAATAGAGATAACGCTTTTTGACAACGCCCATCGTTTGTTCTACGTGAGTGCTGGTTAGTGCTCGACTTTCATCGTTAGTGCTGTGTTTACGGCACTTATTAACGATTGGTTATGGGTGGCTAGGAAGATATCTCCCTGGCCACCCAGTATAAGAAATAAAAGGGATAACCATTTTTTGAAAATGCCCATTGTTTGTGCTACGTTGGTGCTGGTTAGTGCTCGATTTTCACCGTTAGTGCTGTAAATTTACGGCACTTATTCACGATTGTTTATGAGTGGCTAGGGAGATATCTCCCTGGCCACCCAGGATAAGAAATAATAGAAATAACCATTTATTTGGAAACGCCCATCGTTTGTGCTAAGCTAGTGCTGGTTAGTGCTCGATTTTCTCCGTTAGGGCTGTAAATTTACGGAACTTATTAACGATTGTTTAAGGGTGGCTAGGGAAATATCTACCTGGCCAACCAGTATAAGAAATAAAAAAGATAACGCTTTATTGAAAACGCCCATCGTTGATGCTGTTTAGTGCTCGATTTTCATCGTTAGTGCTGTAAATTTACGGCACTTATTAACGATTGTTTATGGGTGGCTAGGGAGATATCTCCCTGGCCACCCAGTATAGGAAATAATAGAGATAGCGGTTTTTTGTAAACGCCCATCGTTTGTGCTACGTTAGTGCTGGTTAGTTCTCGATTTTAATCGTTAGTGCTAAAAATTTACGGCACTTATTAACGATTGTTTATGGGTCGCTAGGGAGATATCTCCCTGGCCACCCAGTATAATAAATAAAAAAGATAACAGTTTTTTGAAAACGCCCACCGTTTGTGCTACGTTAGTGCTGGTTAGTGCTCGATTTTCATCGTCAGTGCTGTAAATTTACTGTAACAATACAATCTTCGTATTGTACAATTACTACCCTACCCGACCTGATATTTCACGTTGTCGCTTAAAGATTACTACCCGCTCCCAAAAAAAAACCTCGCCGTATCCTACAATAGTAAACTTCACTATTGTAGCCCAAGGTAGCCCCAACAATCATACATCAAATTAGCGTTCTTAAATATTCATTATCAACTGTCTACTCAATATACTGTTCCTCACGTACCTTCTGATCTTCAAGCTGGCCTCACTACATTACTACCATGTCAAAACCACCAATGTAGAAGCGTGGGGCAACAACGACTTGAGAAGTCCGTATTCGACGATCTACCCGGCCCGAGAATAATATCAACACTGGGCGATGTTTTCTAAGAGTCCAGGCTCCAAATCAACAAGCCCTGTATTGCCCCCTGGCGGAGGGATAAGGAAAGCCTCGCCGGACATCGGATGTTTCCTACGTCGGTCAAAGAGATGGACTATGAATTATCATAGACAACTGCATTGCGACGCTAGACATCCAATCAGCGACCAGGAAGACTTGTGAAACTACACCATGAAGACGTAATGATTTCTTACTGCGTGATTGACTAGTATGTGAAACACCCCCCCCCCCTCTTTTTTTCTTGTTTTCTAGACTCAATATATAGTTGAATGTAAATTGTATTAAATAGAGCATTATGAAAGAACTTTTGGGATAGATCAGACGATGTATAAAGGTCATGGAGGAGGGATTGGGGAAAACATTACGTTTGATATAAATTTATTTGTGTTTTTAGAACAGACTATTTATTGGGGTCATGGATGAGGGACCAATGGAGTAAATTATTAAATGTTTGAGTCAACTCCATGGAGGAATCGCGTCTGACAATATATATTTTTATCTTGTATAGCAAACTTTGTTTTGGGGTCATGTAGGTCAAACTTATTATGTAAATAGTCAAATATTTGAGTCAACGCAATGGAGATATTTCGTTCGGTGTATGTTAATTTAATATGTAGCACTGACCTTGTATTAGCGTCTTGTGAGATAGACCTGTTTTCTCTTAATTTTAAATAGTCGTAACACGAGCAGCGTAATGGAGAAGTTACGTTTCATATAACTGTTCGGGGTGTTAGAGAACATATATAGATAATATGGAAATATCAAGAATGTCTCTGTTAGTTATTACCTTATAGTTCTATAACCATTTGACGTAACAATTTTAGATTAAAGTAAATTGTTATGTGGCAGCGCAACTTCTTGCGTTTGATTCTCTACTTCATGGATTGCATCCATGAATTATCCTTGTGACTAATGTAAACTTTGAAGTGAAGTAATTAGAAGGACACAAGATGCCACACGGTATTCTTGTGCAGTAAATCCGAGACACTTATTCATGGGTATCAATCGGCTTATTTATATTAATACCCATTTTTGTGTAACAATTTATGAAAGACCCTAAGTCCTGTTTGTGAAGGTACAGCATATGATGCAATGTTTTCTTTTACAGTAGTAGCTATTGGAAGTTTTTGAATTAAGGCCAAACTTTCCTTTGTTTGTTTTCTGCTTAGAGCAAATTAAAATATTCTTGATTTAAAACACTGCTCTTTTATCTGTTGTCATTTTTAAAATGTACGTTACAACCTTCCTATCCTGTAGTTTTAGGGGCCTTACCTATAGGATCGGCGGGGGGTTTAATATTATGGCACTTATTAACGATTGTTTATGGGTGGCTAGGGAGATATCTCCCTGGCCACCCAGTATAAGATATAATAGAGTTACCGTTTTTTTTTTTTTAAACTCCCATCGTTTGTGCTACGTTAGTGCTGGTTAGTGCTCGATTTTAATCGTTTGTGCTGTAAATTTACGGCACTTATTAACGATTGTTTATGGGTGGCTAGGGAGATATCTCCCTGGCCTACCAGTATAAGAGATAATAGAGTTACCGCTTTTTTGAAAACGCCCATCGTTTGTGCTACGTTAGTGCTGGTTAGTGCTCGATTTTAATCGTTAGTGCTGTAAATTTACGGCACTTATTAACGATTGTTTATGGGTGGCTAGGGAGATATCTCCCTGGCCTACCAGTATAAGAGATAATAGAGTTACCGCTTTTTTGAAAACGCCCATCGTTTGTGCTACGTTAGTGCTGGTTAGTGCTCGATTTTAATCGTTAGTGCTGTAAATTTACGGCACTTATTAACGATTGTTTATGGGTGGCTAGGGAGATATCTCCCTGGCCTACCAGTATAAGAGATAATAGAGTTACCGCTTTTTTGAAAACGCCCATCGTTTTTGCTACGTTAGTGCTGGTTAGTGCTCGATTTTCATCGTTAGTGCTGTAAATTTACGGCACTTATTAACGATTGTTTATGGGTGGCTAGGGAGATATCTCCCTGGCCACCCAGTATAAGAAATAAAAAAGATAACAGTTTTTTGAAAATGCCCACCGTTTGTGCTACGTTAGTGCTGGTTAGTGCTCGATTTTCATCGTTAGTGCTGTAAATTTAAGGCGTTTATTCACGATTGCTTATGGGTGGCTAGGGAGATATCTCCCTGGCCACTCAGTATAAAAAATAAAAGAGATAACACTTTTTTTAACACCCATCGTTTGTGCTACGTTAGTGCTGGGTAGTGCTCGATTTTCATCAGTAACATACAGTTACAGTACATAATAACTTTTCCTTATTTTATAAATTATCTTATTATTATAATATTTATTTAATATTATTTATTTCTTATCATTATGTATTTCTAAATCCTATATAACCACTCTTGTTTACGTTTATATTGAATTCTTATGTTATAGGATACTATTCTTTAGTATTTTTCATTTAATCACTTTTCAAAATTAATAATGGTCTAATTTATTACAACTATCTTTTAAATGACAACTCGTTTTTTTCTTCTTATGCATAATACTGTTAACTGTAGTGCTATTTTTCAAAGATTTATGTGAAAATCAACTATCTATATATATACGACTATTCATTTTATAAAATAAATGTGGTAGGGAAATAAATATTTTATTTTCATGCTCGCTACTGTACTAGTTAATAATTATTTTAAATGCCATATTTATTAAATTTTAGGTTAAAATAAATATAAATAATAACAGTTCTACATTAAAACTGTTCTTTAATAATTGAAGATAGAATTTATTTTGCAATGTAAATGATTGAAGAAAGAATTCCCTTTTGCGTGGCTTGACACTATTTGACTAATATTTTTAATCATCTCTCGCTTTTCCGAAGAAAATCAGTGTCTTTGCAGTATTTATCTTCAGGTTTGCTGTCCTTTCTCCAATTCAACCCTCTTAACTATCCCCTCCTACTCATTCTTCTATCTTTGCCAACTAATTTGTAGCGTGTACTTGGAACTACCATTCTAATAGTTTCAAGCTGAAAGTTTCTGTTTTTTCCTAATCTCAAGGACTTATCCCTTCCATCACTCTCCCCAGACTCCACTAATATTTCCTATTTTCTTTAACAATATCTTGTCTTGGACCTACCCAACTTTGTTGCTTGATCAATACACAGCATAACTAAGTATTTTTGTATACGTACTTAAACACCAAAATGGTGAAATTGAAAAAAATTCCTCGAGGTCAAATATATAAGAAAACCAGCACCACCCTTCTCTATAGCGTTGAGTTAATATCACAAATTTAACTGATATTTTGTCTTACTGGCTGATGACTGGGAGATCGGAGTTCATTCCCAGTTGGGTCTACTGGGGATGGTTTTTCCTAAATGGTTTCTTATTCACTCTCCCTACGTACAGTAGCCCCATGGCTTCTTTGGTGGTGACTGACAGCTCACAGCTGACTTCTGATGGCTTTGAAAAGCTACTAGACCAAATTATGTATCCCTACGCCTGGCCATATTATCTACAAAAACATGTGTTTAGCAGCTTTCACTTCTGACAGTCAAAATTTAGGTATATACCTAAATGCTGTCTGTCAGAAGTCAGCTTTAAGCTGTCAGTCAGCACCAAAGAAGCCATGGGGCTACTGTAAATGCGGGTATATTTCTTTCAAATTCGACCTCCCTCTCATCCCTAACCCATTAGCGTAATTATTACATAACCTTGCAACCCTAACAATCCAATTAACGCTTTATTTTAGTTAAAACTTTGTAAATTTTAAACTGAATTTCCCTTCACAACAAAAATAATACTACAATATTAGTAAAATATATAACACAATTAAAAACACATGACATCATCAACACCAAATAAAATCTTATATTAATGTTAATAACAGAACAGGGGCTCCGGAAGCTCTTTGTAAGTGGTTGGTGGAGGGTGAGGGGGCTCAAATAAGAGGGAGGTCCAGGTTCCTTTCTCGGTAAGATCTTAAGGCATAGATGATTCCTGAAGATATTTGATGGAGGTTAATCTTTAATGGTTAGTGTTTTTAATGCCTTTGTTTGTTAAAAATTATAGTTGAAACATGGTTTGAAGAGCGGATTATTACTATTTATTTTATTTTGCGGATTTGGACGCCCTTAAAAGTTATTTAGATTGGCCATCACCTGGAAATCTTTTGTAAATTAGTTGCCTCTAAAAGCTATTTTAGCTATTTCCCCAGTACATTTTTAAAATTTGTATGCCACTAAAACAGTGGTCCCCAAACTGTGGTATGCGTACCACCAGTGGTAAGAACGTACAATAATTCTCGGTGGTACGCCTTGAGAAACCAAACAAAAAAGTTAATTTAAGCCGTAAAAAGATAAGGCCTCATAAAATCTTATAAATATATTACCAACAAGTTTAACCAAAAGGAAAACAGTCTTGAAAAGTGATTATAGGTGTGGGACAACACTACGGTGGCTATATAGTGGTCGCGCTAACCTTACACAAGCAGGCTTCCGAGTACATTCTGTGTGTTCCACCAGCTCAAACTGAAATACTTCAGTTAGAAGAAATAAACATCAGAATTGGGCTTTTGGGGCTGACTTAAATGCACGCTAATTTCCATGAAGTTTCCAGAATTATAATTATATGTGTATTTGTTAAAAATTAATACTTACTCATTCATTTTTTAAATTATATTTGAGCATTAGGTACAATAAATTTAATGTAAACAGGCTTGAACTAATCACTGAAAATATTGAGAAAAGATAAAGGGTACAGTTCCTTTTAGGAAAACGCAAGGCTGTAGTCAGGGGGTTGGGATTGTGGGCTCAAACTCCCTTGAAATTGTATGAACAAAATATATATGGCTTTATTTATGGTTCAAACAATATAAAAAAAGGTAATAGCAAAAATTAAGGGGCTGTGTTACCATTAAAAGCATTTGAGAGAGCTTCTAGTGGTGTTTAATATTCAGAATTTTCCCTAGCCTCCAACAGTTAAAGGATTATGTTACCATACAAACAATTCAGAAAGCTTCTAGAGGTGTTTAATGTTTGGAATTTTTCATAGCCTCCGGCAGTTAAGGTAATGTGTTGCCGTACAAACAATTCAGAGAGCTTCTAAAGGTGTTTAATTTCTAGAATATTTAGAATATTTCCTGGCCCTCAGCAGCTAGGAGGTTATGTTACTATTCAAAACCCATTAAGAGCGTCTATAGTTGTTTAAATATATAGTATTTTTCTAGCCTTTGACAGTTAGTGGGTGCCTTAAATTTACAACACTAACAATGAAAATAGAGCAATAACCAGCCTACTAATGTAGCACAAACGATGGGCGTTTTCAAAAAACTGTTATCTCTTTTATTTCTTATACTGGGTGGCCAGGGAGATATCGCCCTAGCCACCCATAAACAATCGTGAATAAGTGCCGTAAATTTACAGCACTAACGATGAAAATCGAGCACTAACCAGCACTAACGTGGCACAAACGATGGGCGTTTTCAAAAACCGGGTGGCTAAAAGTTGGGTGGCCAGGGTCACACACATTGCTAAAACCTCTTCCAAGAAACTCTTGTAATGTTTGATGCGCAGATGTTTTCTGTGTCTCCCCCCCCC
>CABFVX010005544.1:0-14311 GCA_902151425.1 Timema shepardi | reverse complement strand
CCCACCCCCTCCTCCTTCGTACACTCCTTCGAGCGCTGTTTTGCTGAGGTGTGGTTGGCTGAGCTTCCCAACGCTTCTCTTTTCCCCTGTTCTCATCCCAGTCGACGACTGTTCTGTAAATTTGTACTACGAGCTATTTTTTTTTAGAAAAAATACTTCTTTTTACTGTCTGGAACTAAACGGTTATCTAATTCTTGTTCTTTTGACTTACATCGCTGCGGACCGTCACAGCCTGATCAGGACGCTATGGCGTCCCGTGGAGGGGAATCCTGGACTCGCAGGCGTTAGCCCCCGCCACATCTGGTTTGCATTTATCAGATATTCTACCACTGGAGCACTACACGCACTTGCACCTTTCTACCGTGAGGATTGGGATAGACAACTACTAGCTACGTTTTGTTTGGTTAACACCCGGCTAATGGGCTAGTTCAACTGTACTTATGTGGAGGAGTCATGGACAATGTCTGAGCTACTTCGCTGTTCTCTAAGTGTGGTACCTGTAACAGTGAAATGGAGGTGGTTTGATCTGTCTTGCTAGTCATTGAACTGTTGCTAGCTAGGCTCCTTCAGGGCCAATTGATTGTTTGGTTAATATGTATTGGGTGTACACTCAGTTTAGTGGGAATGCCCACCTTAATAACACAAGCCAGTTAGGGTTAGATGATTGGCCGAACAATAATTTCAGTGTGGGTTTCTCAACATTTGGGTTTGATATTGGTTATAAGCTGGCTTTTATATCTGCAAGGCGTGTTGTCTTGTAAACATGTACGTGGTTCAGCTAAGTAAATTTGGTAATGTGAAAGCGTTTAATTAGTTACGAAATATCTCATATAGTTTACTTCCTTGACAGAACGTATGCCTTCGACAATAGGGAGTTGCTGAATATTATAAACGACCTAATTAGTTTGACCAGGCCTATCATAGGACCCTCTTTCCTTATTGTTATTTGGTATGATTGTAGCCTTTCATTTTGGGCACGGCTTGTCTGAGCGAGACCGTAGCGGTCCGCTGAGTTGTATTGAATTATTTTCCTTTGTACGGGCTTCTTAAGTCACGCCCTTGCAGGTATTAGACCTAATTTAATGTACACCATTATTATAAATTTTGATCATGAGCACAGTGTTAGCCAACCACTACTAATACTGTGATCCCCAATTAGGGCCTAATAGTTATGAACTGGTGGAATACGGTAAACTCCCCCATATGGTGGGCATGACGTTCACGCAGTTTATCTCTCGTCTTAGATGGGCATACAAATATATTTGATTTATGTGTGCCAGCATCAGATTGTATTGAGGAAACTTTGATTTATTGGCTTTACCCCTTAATTTATTAATCTCAGTCTAAACGACTCGCTAAGCAACTGGCTACCTTGCTGATAGTCAGCTGCATCATGTTTCAGTGATTGATCAACGTGTAAGCTGTTGATCCCTTGTCTTATGTATTATTTAGACGACCAATACCATATTAACAACCTATATTGTTTTGCTAATGTATTGTTTAATGTTTTCACTTAATAAATTTTTACTTTCATTGTTATTCCTGCCATGTAAATTTGCATCCCCCTTTAGTTTTAGTAAGTAGGGTGCATTACTGTCCATCGACAAAAACATAAGTCCGAAGAAAAGACCAAATTTCATTAGGTTTATATCTGTTTCAACATTTAAATATTTATCAACCCTTCCATCTATCATATCAACATTATTTTTTTATCATTAAATCAAATATTATAGCGTAGTTTGAGTGAGGTGTGATTTTTCTTTGTTTGTATCGTCATTATCTTACCTTGGAATTAGTTTAGGTGTTTATGCTGTCTGCCCTTTACTCTACGCGAGTAGAGATTATGTTTGGAGTTTCTTTGTTTTTAGAACTTCTAGCTTTGTTTGCATACATATAATCACATCGTGGTTTAGTACCAATTCCTGATATAAGTCGAATATAAGGCAGTGCATTTGAACATTTTTATTTTCTCAAATTTTAAACCAATAAAACGTGTGGTAGAGAAGATCCCACGTGTCACCGGTGACGTCTACACAAATCATTCTTTACATTAAGACATCGGAGATGAGTAAGGCAGGAGTGTTTCGTCAATAATTATTTTCAACTTGTACTTTTTGATAAGTAAGCTTTGGAAGGATCTGAAGGTATCAAAATAGGGGGAAGCGTGATTAAATTGGTAGTTCTTGCAAAGGAAGAAGAGCTTCAAGCTACGATGAACAAACTAGTTGGTAATGGAATGAAAATCAACATTACGAAGTCAAGGAACAATCCCTGAATGTTAAGGTGCAGCTTGAGAATGTTGAACATTTTAAATATTTAGGAAGTTTAATTGTAACAGTATGCATGGGAGATAACGTCAAAAATATCAATATCCAAGGCTTCTTTAAACAATAAAAGGATGCTACAACTAACAAACTGGACCAGCCGACTCTAAATAAACTATTGAAGTGTTAAATATGGTGCATTACCTTGTATGGAATTTTAAACTGAATCTTGGTGATAAAGGAATGTAAATATTTTAAAAGTTTCATTATGTCATAATGCAGGATAATATATTGGATAAATAGGACATTTTGAGTGACTAATTAATGTTTTCTAGAAAAAGTCAATGAAAAGAGAACCATTGTGTAGGTGACTCCACCAAGAAAGGCCAACTAAATGGGTCATGTTATGAGAGTAAATTAATATTATATTGGGTTATGTCATAGAAAGAAAAGTGGATGGGAAAATAGGAGCAAGAATGTCACCAATGCAACTGATGAACGACCTCAAACAAGGAAAGAAGATTAAGTTTCAGGATTTAAATTTTTTTTTAGTAAATATCATCCATCTATTTTGACTTTCAGAGACACTTTAGACTACACGTAAATTACCATAAATGAACAGATTCATCCTTATTTATCCTGAGTTAACATTTAAGACTGAATGAGAATATATTTATTATGAAAATAAATAATTCCAACCAATGTTAATACTATTTTTTACAACAATAGTTATTACTAATGTCACCAGTTCACTAAAGCAATCTGATTTGTTGTGTGTCAGTAAATCAGTATGTATTAGTTTCTTGATTTACAAATGGATACACATGTTTGGTTAATTAAATATTTAAAATCTATTGTTAAATTTGAAAGTAATTGCAAATTGTAATAATGGTCCAGTGTCATGGGTAATAACCCCCATGGCCATGCCCATGTCCTCCATTTTTCTACCCGTAGATCACTCCCTGTTGTCAAAGCACTTAAAGTACCTGTAGAAAGAAGAAATACATTTTGAAGGTTAAATCAGAGTCATTTAGCAACTTACCTTGTTTACCATTAGAATGACCTTGATCTTAATGTCTTCGTTGGTTTTTCCTCTGGTAGATGCAACAGTAAGCTGCTCGTGGATGAATAGAAACCGACCTTGCAATTTGGGTTATCTAGCCTACCTGTTAAACGAACGTCTCAGTTAAGCCCACGTGATGTTTCTGCTCAATCGCTGAATTTGTGTTTGAGAAAAATGGTAAAGTAGATTTGTGGCACATGAGACGAAGATAGAGTGAATTATGTATGTATGTATGTATGTATGTATGTATGTATGTATGTATGTATGTATGTATGTATGTATGTATGTATGTTTTTTTTGTTTTTGTTTTTTTTGTGAGGACGAAAAATCTTTCAAAGACACCGCTCATTTGAAAGTTTGATGGCTGGTAGTGTGGGATTTCCACCCACTAAAAAACCTCCTATCCTCTTTCCCCTCACATAATTGCAGGGAAGACTGAGTCGGAACCGCGTTAGCATTACTTCAACACAGTCCGTGTTGCGTCGTACGACGTCCACTCCTGTTTCACTGGTCCCTTTCCGAGGTATTTTCTTTAAGGAGGCGCTGCGCGTAGGCAGCGATTTGCTTCCAATTTTCTTCCCGCTGTAGCATATGGTTCACTAGGCTCATAGGATCGAGAGTTTTGCCTATGTTTGTTTCTGTTTTGGCTCTGCAGTTCTTCCAGCGCTCGCACTCAAAAAACGTGTGCTCGGCGTCGTCGATTTTGTCCGGGCAGTACTTGCACCTCGGAGTGTGGTGTTTGTTTGAATGATTTTTATTTACTTAAATTTAAACATATACAGATAAAACATGAATAAAACACTTAGAAACATATAGGACGGACAGTTGACACCAGCCCCAAGGGGCTCTCGTCAACACACACGGCATAGAGACAGATGACAAACTTCACAGTGGACAACATTGACGCCCTGGCGGGCTGAATAAGACGTTCAGTGGGTTAGGGGTGGGAAAATATAATAAAAACCCCGGAGTGTGGTGTAAGCCCATTTTATGTAAATATGCGTTAAACGGGACATGTCCCGTCAGCAGTTGGGTTAGGAAAAAGTTTGTTTCGCCGTGGTTTCGAGTGATCCAAACTTTGATGTTCGGGATCAGGCGAGCTGTCCATCTGCCCTTGTCGCAGGCCTTCCATCTGTTTTCCCATTCTTTCTGCGTTTCCGCCTTCACTCCTGCTCTGGCCTCGGTCGTGTTGTCGCCTCTAGTTTTGAGGTCATACAGTTTTACTCTCTCCGATGCTAGTAGGTCGATAGGTGGCGCCCCCGCTATAAACAGTACGGCTGCTTCGGAGACCGTGCGGTAGGCACAGGTCACCCTCAGGGCCCCTCGCCGTTGTACTGCCGCTATCTTACGCCGATAGGTTTTTTGTTTCAAGATATCTGCCCATATTTCCGCTCCATAGAGCAGGATTGAGTGGAGTACTTCCAAAAGAACTCTTCTCTTTTTAGTTCGTGGACCCATTGTGTTGGCCANGTATGTATGTATGTATGTATGTATGTATGTATGTATGTATGTATGTATGTATGTATGTATGTATGTATGTATGTATGTATGTATGTATGTATGTATGTATGTATGTATGTATGTATGTATGTAATGTATATAATGTATGCAATGTATTGTATTGTATTGTATCGTATTGTATTTAATGTAATGTATGTATTTTCCACGTTCCCTCTAAGCAAATGCGGATACACGTCATCTAAATAAAACCTTTATAACCCCTAAAATCACCCTGTAATTGGTACATAAAAGTATATTCCAAACGGGTGGTAAGACGCGGTGCTAAAAAATAGATAAAACATTAAATTTCCTTATGGTATGTGTATTGTTTATTCATTCTTTGGGTAACTCATGCTGTCATTAGTGAGGTTATAGTATCTCTGTAACCGGCCTGTTACCCCTTCTTCCAGAGTCTCATGCGGTCATTAGTGAGGTTATAGTATCTCTGTAACCGGCCTGTTACCCCTTCTTCCAGAGTCTCATTCTGTCATTAGTGAGGTTATAGTATCTCTGTAACCGGCCTGTTACCCCTTCTTCCAGAGTCTCATGCTGTCATTAGTGAGGTTATAGTATCTCTGTAACCGGCCTGTTACGCCTTCTTCCAGTAACTCATTCTGTCATTAGTGAGGTTATAGTATCTCTGTAACCGGCCTGTTACCCCTTCTTCCAGTAACTCATTCTGTCATTAGTGAGGTTATAGTATCTCTGTAACCGGCCTGTTACCCCTTCTTCCAGTAACTCATTCTGTCATTAGTGAGGTTATAGTATCTCTGTAACCGGCCTGTTACCCCTTCTTCCAGTAACTCATTCTGTCATTAGTGAGGTTATAGTATCTCTGTAACCGGCCTGTTACCCCTTCTTCCAGTAACTCATTCTGTCATTAGTGAGGTTATAGTATCTCTGTAACCGGCCTGTTACCCCTTCTTCCAGTAACTCATTCTGTCATTAGTGAGGTTATAGTATCTCTGTAACCGGCCTGTTACCCCTTCTTCCAGTAACTCATTCTGTCATTAGTGAGGTTATAGTATCTCTGTAACCGGCCTGTTACCCCTTCTTCCAGTAACTCATTCTGTCATTAGTGAGGTTATAGTATCTCTGTAACCGGCCTGTTACCCCTTCTTCCAGAGTCTCATGCTGTCATTAGTGAGGTTATAGTATCTCTGTAACCGGCCTGTTACGCCTTCTTCCAGTAACTCATTCTGTCATTAGTGAGGTTATAGTATCTCTGTAACCGGCCTGTTACCCCTTCTTCCAGAGTCTCATGCTGTCATTAGTGAGGTTATAGTATCTCTGTAACCGGCCTGTTACGCCTTCTTCCAGTAACTCATTCTGTCATTAGTGAGGTTATAGTATCTCTGTAACCGGCCTGTTACCCCTTCTTCCAGAGTCTCATGCTGTCATTAGTGAGGTTATAGTATCTCTGTAACCGGCCTGTTACGCCTTCTTCCAGTAACTCATTCTGTCATTAGTGAGGTTATAGTATCTCTGTAAC
This sequence comes from Timema shepardi, assembly GCA_902151425.1. NCBI lineage: Eukaryota > Metazoa > Arthropoda > Insecta > Phasmatodea > Timematidae > Timema > Timema shepardi. The sequence goes on along the minus strand of CABFVX010005544.1, from coordinate 7,992 downwards.
CGGCCTGTTACCCTTTCTTCCAGAGTCTCATGCTGTCATTAGTGAGGTTATAGTATCTCTGTAACCGGCCTGTTATCCCTTCTTCCAGTAACTCATGCTATCATTCTTGAGGTTATAATATCTCTCTAACTGGCCACGTCATAATCTGTCTGGTGGGCAGAGTTCCTGGGTGTTGACCTGGAGGACCTGGGTTCGGTTTCCGGCCAGTTATAGGAGATTTTTCTGGAAAGTGGAATAATTCCCATGGGCATCAGGGTTGGTTAAATTAAACTCAAGCTAGGATAAGATCTTCAGTGGCTCCACCCATTCATAATCCCTACCCTCACCCTCTCATCTTATTGGAACATGGAAACAGCTTCCATGGAAAGGATGTACTGTATGATTAGTACAGCCGTTCTTCCTTTGGGCAACGGTCAGGGCCATTTTAAGAAAAGTGAGGCCTGGGGAAAAAGAATTTAGGCCTTCCTTTGTTCGGAAGTTTTTCAGTCTTAGCATTAAGCCGATATAATATGTTACTCGGTACTTATGTTACTTAATAATTTCTCATGTATTATGAAATATTGATCATCTCATTAAATGACTGTACTTTATTAAATGCAAACAATCAATCCAACTAAGCTAACAAAAATAAATTCCTCTTTGAGCCATTGCGCCGTTAGTTTTCTGTGGACAGACAGCGGTAGCACAATGATGGCGTATTCTACAGTACTGCAGCACATTACTCAAATAACGTAAATCTTAAATTACATAAGGTTAGGGTTTTCAAGAATCTGGAATGGAATCTTATCACCAAGCGAATATTTATTGCTGTACACAATTTGATGCAAAATTTAGAATAAGTGTAATTTATTTAATATTTTTGGGGGTAAGTGTGGACCCCTGGAATGTGAGGCCTGTGCCCCCTACCTCCTAGACGTGTTCCTGGCAATGGTACGTTAGTACTGACTAAACTTTCAGAAAGCAGAACTACAGATTGATATAGTCTAAGCATGCCATTAATATTATCTCTGTTCTATGTTGTGTCTTGTTAGCTCGGAGTGATCCAGTTGTCCTGTATGACGCACCATGTCTGAGGCCAGGTTTCTTGCTAGCACTTATAAATAAGGTTTAATTCTCAACGTGTCTCGGGAATCCTTTGATTAAGATTTTCTCGTACAAGCTACCTGAGTTTTTTGTTTGTTTTTATCAAGTTAAAATATATTTCTATAGTCGAGTTCAAGATTATTCGCATGTCATTAAACACCAACCACGGATGCATTAATTGTCTTTGCCCTTTGATTATATATGGCACCCCGAAGAAAACTCATTTTTACTTTCATAGTATTATGTCAACTGTTAATATTTTGGTGATATTTGAAATTCCCCAAATTCTGGCAGCTTTAGCTATTTCTAGTAGATTTACTTTAATGGGATTTTTCAACTATGTTTTGTGTGGTGTCCATAAAAAAATGTATATTATCTTTATCTTATTATCTGTATAAATTAATAAATAGGTCCATAAAACTGTTGAAAATGAATTATTAGTCATATACTTCATTCCTTTATGTTATGTTCTGGTTATATAGTGAACTACAAGATCCTTTTGACCAGCTTATAAGTTTGTTAGCTCTGACTGGCTGAGGCCCTAATCCTATAACTCCGACTGTTTACGGCTACATTCTGGATCTCTATAATCCTGTTAATATGGAGTACTCCTCCACCCGCCACCATCCCTTCCTCCTCGCCGTTATGAAGGACATCCATCAAATGTTCGGGATAGTTCATACCGCGCGAAGGTCCCATCAAACGAGAGGACAATGATGCCTTAGACTTTACAAACTCATTAATATCTCATTAGGTTGTACTTAGAGGAATTCTCTCTCGGCGTCTTGTTCGGGTTACCGACTCTACTTCAGTCTGATGAGAGGGGGTGGAGCTGCTTAATAGACGAACACATTCCAATAAATAAGTTAGCTCGTTTTAAGACGTGTTATGGAACCTTTATTTGGATATTTTAATATTTATTGATTCTCTTAATTTCCTGGTATTGTTTTTAGTGACTTAATATAGCTTAATATTAGTTTAAAAAAATTGAGAATATTGATTTACCGACTAGAGAAACAGAAACCAATAAATATCACAATGATTATTTTTATCCAAAACTGGGAAACGATTCCAAAATCGTGCCGTGCACACATGGGAAATTAATCGAGAATTATAGCTTTTTATTATCAAATTAATATTAAATGTGTATAATTAACACTGTTACAATTGAATACTATTTGTTAACACTGTAGACATGAAAGTATCCAAAAAGGGAGGTTTGGTGGTTCAAAGACAAAATAACAAATCAACAATAGTATACGATATACCAAATTCAAATTACATGAATACCTTCTATTCATTACTGATACAATAATTATTGTGAATGAAATCAGGAAACAATGAGTTTCAAAGTTTCTCGTCTAATTGTCTTGAGAATAGACATTTTTTATTGTTATGACAAAATAGGCCCTACACTCTTTAAAAAAAATATGTTAATCTTGTTTTCATCTATAGATTTATTTATTTTTGGAGGATTAATTAATTTGTTTTTTAATACATTTGTAAACACCATGTAGAAAGATTTATATTTCCCAAACTCTTCAAACAGTCTTGGTCATTTCCTTAAATCCAAGTAAACTAAAATAATTCCAGAACAGTTTTTTGATAAGTCTTACCGTTTAGCTAAAAGAGACCTCCAAAGAAAGGTCCGCACAGAATTTAAAGTTGCTCCACCATTTTGAATTTTTTGGGGGGCGTTAAAAATTAAAAATATTAATTGTTTGGAACTCTCGCGTCAGTTACAGGTTAGAAGCTATAATTTTGCCAAATTTCAAGTTTCTAGCTCATCTGAAAGTGGGTAAACATTAATGTCAGTAAGTGAGTCAGCCATGTGGCTTTATAGTAGTATAGTAATAAATGTATAGTTTGGCTAGCTGCAGTCAATAGTACGATTGTTTGAAACGAGCTACTTCATGAATTGTGTGCAAATAATAACTGAAATTTGTAGCTGATGAAAATAAAGAAGTATTTTTTTATATTTGTTAAATAATTAATTATTTTATGGGAATCTTTATTCTGTTTTGAATTCAGTATAATTAGACAAGAGAATCAGACTGATACTGATTGATTGGAGGTGAAAACCACCAAAGTAGCATCACAAGTTTAATATGGTTGGGAATCATAAATTCCATTAACAAACATACGAGAGGTTCGATCGCATTGTTTAGTTAATTCAGTGACATTAGTTTATTTGTATGGATATTAAGTTGCTGCTTATGGTGTAAACTGTATAACACAGAAACTAGAACAAATCATTTGACATTTGATTGAAATATCAACACAAATAATACAAGTATCAAATTTTAAAGAAGAAATGTATATACATGCTACTGTGAATGTACTGAATGTGATGAGTTTGTACAGTCACCGGTGATTCTACAAAGCCACTGGTTCACTTGGGGAATGTACAAAAGTCTTTACGATTTCACATACTTTAATAAGTCACGTCAATATTTGGCTTGGTTAGGTTAGTTTATACAAGCTTAGACTAGTTTATTTCAGCCTAGGCTAGGTTAGACTAGCTTAGTTTAGGTTAGTTTGGATTTATGTTATATATTTTTAACCACATACATTATTATATTTTATAAAACTGCCGGTAAATGTAGATAATAAATTTCATGTTTTATACTTTCACCAAACTGAATTGGGAAATGTATAAAATCAATGGTAAATTTAGATAAATCCTATTATTTGTTAAACAAACCATCGCTTCCGGTGATTCGATACAGTCACTGGTTATTTTACAAAATAACTAATTCATTACATTCGCAGTAATATATATACATATACCAGTACTTCTCTAAACCTCTTTTTTTAATATACAAATATGTATTATTATAACTTAAGCTTTCAAACCTAAAATTAAACTCATTAACACCTTAAAATATTTTAAGTCGCTATTTTAACAGCTAGCACATACCTAAAGAGATTTTATATTCAAAATTTAATGAAATTCTTTTACATATAAATGTATTGTGCCCTAACATTTTATCAGAAAAAATATGTACCTTCGCTATAATTATTTTGAATAGACAAAATAATAAATTGCTTGCCGAGTAGGGGAAGTCCTATTTTAACACGACCATTTGTCATTTTGTTGGTCTGTTTGTTGGTCCCGCGATTACTGCCAAATGCATGGACCGATTATAAAGAAACTTTGCAGGGATATTATTTAGATCCAGGCATAGCTATGTGTTTATATTATAATATATGTGTGGTCCATAGATCTGACTATCTGTTTCAAGCCGCTCAAAATGCAATTTTGCTATCCAAAGGTTTGAATTTAATACTATAACTTAAAAGCAAAAGGTAGCGAACCTTGGTTGTTTTATTGTTGTTGTTTTTTAAATTAACATCTATTGCGAAACTGACTTCTTAGCCCGCGTTAGCAAAGGTTATTCTCTATTAATATAATATAAGCATACTAATGAATATAGAATTCATTTATTTTGGGTCAAATTTCATCGCTAAGGTATAAACTAATTTCAAATCCAAAGATAAATATATCCAAATTCCTTAACTTAAAAACATGGAGCGATCTAACTATACTGTTCACAGAATTATTAGTTATAAATGATGCTATTTAATTCAAAGAATACTTAAACCATTAAAGTAATAATAGTTGTTTTAGTAATATATCTAAGAGATACTAATCTGTAAATCTTTCTCACTTATTGATAATCCCCAATTAGATAGTACTTATACCTTAGGCCAAGATAAGCTCGAAATCTGTGTAAGCACAGAATAAGCTTTGTCTCTAAAAATGAATAATTTACCACATTTGTTAGCAATTATATTGAGTTTGAGTGAGTTTCCTTGTCGAGTGAGGCTGTCAGTATTTCCTAACGAGTGGTGGTGTATATATTATCCCTCGTGCTTACAGAGGTTTTGATGAAGAGAAGTTAGAGGTAAAATCTTGTTGGTGCCTATTTGAGATCGTTGGGGGAGAAGTCTAAATCTTGATTGATTACAGACTCGTTAGGGCCATATTTTGACGACTAGACGCTTCAAGACGTCCTTGTGAAATGGTAATTTCAATTTACCTATGTATTCCAATGCGGCTGTGATCCTGACACGAAGCAGTATCAATCATATGAATTGTCATTCATTAAACTCAATGTACAGACTAAATGTTTTATTAGAGAACATAGTGTTTATTAATATACTAATTTATATGTCATATATTATGTTAGATTTTAATTAATCGTATCAGAGGCAAATTAATTGCATTGAATAGCCCCGTCAATGAGCGTGAGGACAAAGGCGTTAGTCTCTTCTGGTCTTATTTGCAAGTTATGTGGATGTTCAACTACCAATACCAGCTGTATGTAAGTAGGTGGTTTTTAATAGATAGTTTTCCACTCTCCCTTCAAATAAATGTGGATACATTACACTTAAATTTTACCTTCCTCATACCTACCTATTTAAGGTGTTAGTGATATTATTATTATAATTATTAGCACCTCGTCTTACTACCCGTTCGGGTTATACGCACTAATGCTAATATGTAATGATAGGGTGATTGTGAGATGAAATGGAGGACTTATAGTTTAACGTGGAATCCAAACCACGGTGGAGACCTGGCATTCCCCTCATTCACAAGTTGTGATTAATACACGTCTTGTCAGAGGTGAAGGAGGGGTTTGGCAACCAGATAAATCTGTGCCGGGACCAAGAATTGAGCCCTGGACCCCCAGCATAGAAGTCCGACACCTTACCCATAGGCCACCAGGTCACCTCTTTAAGGTAAAATATGATATGAATGGCATGGGTTTGGGAAAAAATAACCCGAATATATTAAATAAAAATTTATTTCCTACAGCTAATCTTGAAGTTTGTAATAGTTGATAAACTAGTAAAAGATTTCCTATTCATTTTTTTGTCTAAATTTAATTCTCAAGACTTCAACTATTACCGTGTCTTAAAAGTAATATCAAATAGCTTTAGCTAAAAGTAACAATATTAGTTATTAAAAAAACTAAAATATTACTCCAATACAACTGGCACTTAAACAATGAAATTAGTATGCTCGTTATTAGATTCTATTATATGTATGCCTGTGTATATGTTTACTTTATTGACTAAGTGAAAGTTGTACAAGAACTTGTATATATAAAAATAGGTTTGTTTGATGTTATATATAAGTAATGAGCTCCAAACTATTCTACCCCGTAAATATCATATTTTAGCACCACCAATTCCCTATATCCTTATATACCCCCTCCCCTCTCCACCTTAGGATTCAAATTAACACTTTTTCGAATTTGGTTGTTTATCGTTTCAAGTAAATGCTAAACATCAATGACCACGGCAGAACCAATTTAAATACATTTGTATTATATGAGATAAAGGGGTGATTTTATAATTAATGGTGGTTTGCTTGGATTTATATTTATTGTTTCTCCACATCTTTAATAGGATGGTAGATATTTGTAAGGGTGTGCGAAGCTTAAAAACTTCGGCTTGGCTTCGACTACGCTCCGAAAAAAATTCTGACTCCGAAGCTTCGCCAATAAAAATATCGCCCGCTAAAATACTCAATTTTTTGTTCAATTATAGCCATTCTCAGCTCTTTTGTAAATTATAAATTAATATTCACATGTAAAAAAATCTAAAGTAAATGACTTGCATGTTATAATAACTTTATTTGTCAGATTAATACTAAATATTACACAAAATTGTACAATAACACATTTTCCAAGTAATTTTAGTTTTTAAATTAATATAAATAGCCACAATGATAAATTTTTTCAATTATAAAACAATTAAAAGAAATATTCGAACTTCAATTCACCTTCAAGAATATTCCGTAAATTCTGATAGAGTTCACTTATCATTGAAAAAGTGGGCTTCACACACACCTAACTCTAAGCAAAATAATTTCCACACAAACTCTTATTTGAAGATTGAGATAACGCCTTCTCTAATTTATAGCTGTGATTTCAAATCTTAATCACCTATTTTCATAATAAAGTACATTTGAATTGATGTAACTAAACAAAGGGGTGAGTACTTTATACGTAGTGACTTTTATTTAGCAGTATTGTGTGTTAAATTTACTTCTTAAAATTATTAAATTTAATTTATGGGTATTTTAACTTTATATCTGTTAAAATATACAACGTGTATCTAAAACATTGCATCAAACTTTGCGAAGCTATTCCTTGGGTGAAAATAGAATAATTCACATCAGCAACCTACGGCTCATCTTGAATATTAAGGGCGGTATTCACCCCTAAAGATAGAGCTAAAAACGACTGTTGTGTGAAATATTATGAAAACTGCTTAGGGTATTACAACGAATCTTTGTTAAATACTTTTTGAAACTTTTATCATTAATAAACTAAATGTGCTCTTACCATTACCCACCCACATTATGTAAAGGGGGGGGGGCGGTAGTTGTAACACTTTTTTCTTTGCAATAAAATATGTCAGAGTAAGTATTACCAATTTTGACTTAAGATTACAAAATAGGGTGTAAAAATTAACAAAAAAGGTATCTTGGAGAAACTGTCTAGTTTTTCCCGTTTCTGAGATAATACACAAGTTTTAGCTCAGAGAAAAGTGTAAATGCCTGCCAGGTAGGCAACCAGAATCGCAGTGTTACTTCACACTGCAGTTGTTTAACCAGTTTTACAGGCACGTGTGACTATGTATCACGTACATTTGGTAAAAAAAAAAGTCTGGTTTGAGTGTTATGATGGAGAAACTCAGATACTTTTTCTTCTTCATAAGCTCCGATGTGTTTCTATTTATCACATTAGTAAGTTATGCTTACACAGTTCATACTTGGGCGGGATTTTAATCATTACACTCACTGGAGTATTAATAATAATATTTAGCACCGCGTCTTACTACCCGTTTGGGTTATACGCTTTAAGTACTAATTACGCTAATGGATTAGGAATT
>CABFVX010005543.1:30105-49724 GCA_902151425.1 Timema shepardi | reverse complement strand
TACCATTACACATTAGCGTAAGTGCGTATAACCCGAACGGGTAGTAAGACGTGGTGCTAATAATAATAATAATAATAATAATATTGATCCCGTAATCACCGTGTTCAGAGCAGTATTAATATTGAATAAATAACTCTTGCCTCTTACTAGATTAATTTCAATTTTAGTCTAATAATAAATCACACCCACATAATCTTCACAATTTTTCCCCCGAAAAGTTGCGACGAGTTTTAATAATAACACCCCCATCATCAGGCACAGATTCAGAAAGGGGGGGGAGGGGTCAAAGGGTCACTTGACCTCCCTGTGAAAGTTAGATATTTAGTACAACAAAAAAATGAAAGTCCAGACACCTCTTAGCCGGGTCCACATGTGTGTTATTCGTCCACGTTTATTCAATTTCTGATATGACTCAAGCAAGTGCGGACAAAATATTTGTTTATTTGTTTTCGTGTACGAATATTTGTCATGCACAGCAAATAACGAACATGGTTCCACATAGAGATGATAGACCACCACACACATTATAAAAATACTAATAATCGCCTTAGAGCAGTTCATTAACGAATACCGAATATATAGTATGTTTGGACAGCAGGAGCGGTGGAACTGTGGGGGATTGTAAAAAAAATTATCGGAGAATACCACTTCAAATAACTACTAAACTAGAGGCATCTAACTGGCAGAAAAAGTCAGGGGAGGAAAGTTCTAAATACCTTCTTAGGTCATCAAAATTTCAAAAATGTCTATGGGAGGACAACTCCAAATAGCTTCTAGATGCATGTCATTTTGAAGAATTTTCAAGCGAGAACCACCACAAATAGCTTAGTTTCTGATATATTTAAAATTTCAAAATCTCGTTGGTGGAAGACCACTTCAAAGACTATCTTATAGAGGTATTTAACTATCGTAAATAACTAATGTGAGGATCACTCTAAATATATTCGCGTGGGCATCCAAATTTCAAAAATTTCTGGGTGAGGAACACTTTAAATTGCTTATAAAAGAATCTAATAAAAAAAATCAAGGCGAAGATAACTTATAGCTTCTAGAGTGAACCATTTTTCAAAAAATTGTTGAAGGAAGGCCACTCTACATAATTTATAAAAACTATCTGATTTAAAAAAATTGAAGATGATGACCACGGTTTAAAACATACATAAGACCAAAATATGAATGATAAGCTATTAAATGGCTTTATCCAAAAATCTAACATTGTAGGTAATTATTTTATTTATAATTATGACTTCCCCCTATGAAAAAGATCTGGATCCGCCCCTGCCCACCATCTCCCCCGTAACGGACGCGACAACCTGATTTTTATATAATCAAGTAGGCACTAAAAGGTGGTTTCCCAACTATTTTTTAATTAAAACCTGTTCTTAAATGCCTTCCCAATCTCGATTTCCTTGGATTAGTTATGGAATATTCAGTGTTTAAATTGCACCAATTAAATATACTCTTGTATTAATTGAGTTTAATGTTTGAACATACTTAGCAACATTTTATGAAAAACACGTTTCAGCTCTCGTAGTTTAAGATAAGTTATTAGTGTTAAATTAGATTCTATACAATGTACTTGTCACAGTTTCTTAACTTACTCGTTTTGTCTGTCACCACTTTTTTAAGTTTTAATTTTAAAGAAAGGAGACCGACTATTTGAAAAAGAATTTTCTGCAAATATTATAATATATTCTATAACTGAAGGAGGGGAGACATGTTTTATTTATTAGTATCGTGTTAATATGACAGCTCTCAAAGAAGGCTACCCGTTTGTATCTCGTTTGGAAGTCGAGGGTAGTGTAAAGGAAAATAAGGGAAAGGAAGCCTTTAAAATGTGACAGCAATTTAAATGTGAGGGCTATGTGTACACAGTCGACAAAATGTCTAAACACTTATTTGTCGTTAAAATGTATTCAATATGTTTGAACGTAAATGTGTATACAGGTAACGACACAACAAAGCTGTGTCCCCGCAGTTGAAAAGTGATGTAGAGCGCCACAACATTGCAACGACTTTTTTGTCTCACGACTTGGATGCACCTAGTGCACAGAGAAGGAAAGAACAGAGCCACAGGTGCTAGGTTAAAATTGTTGAACTCCTTTTCGAGCCTTTACTGCTTCAACGTTGGGATCGCTAGGTGCAACCCCCCGTGACTACAGCGCAATCAAGTGAACATTTTTTAAACTCAAATGCTTTAGAAGGCAGATACAAAATATGAGCTCCTCACGTCCGTGAAGTTGCATCCCCCAATGCCCCCCTCCTCCATCCACACACTTTTAAAAATTCAAATCTTTATGATTGCGATCGTTTGTTCTTCATTTGTTCCAGATTGTTCCACAAAAAGTTTCGTTAGTTCCGCATTAGGTCTTACACAAATGGGACGTGAACTTGTGAACCGCTATAGTTAACAGAATGCACGAGTTTAATTATTGTTAAAGGACTTTCATTGCATCATAACTGTAGTAGTAGCAAACAAAAGGAAGGTGCGGTGTCCTTCATGAAAACCTAATTCCAAGCTCAATGGACGAGGGGATAAGGGTGGGGGGTAAGATCCCATTCAGGTAATTGTCAGTGATTTGACAACTACCCAAGTAGATGAAGCCAATATTTTAAAGCTTAAAAATGTGAAGTGAGGTTTATAAAAATACTTTTTTTGTTCTACTAAAAGTTGTGTGACATGCAATGTTGTAGACCAGAGTCTCTCCAGTTTTGGTATTTCTGACTTACTTGGCATCTTTATTGCTGTATTGTGCATCGTGAGGGAACCACATACTATAGATTTAGAGTCTTGACACAAAGGATGGCACTTCCTTTACCTGAAACTGTAAGACTGCACAAGTCGCTCACACAAATGGTCATTCATCATCACTAGTGACACTGGTTTATTTAGAGCTTGTAAGAGATCTAAGAACGAACAAACTAAAATATGATGAAAAATAATCTGGAATAAACTAAAGAACATAATAAAAATACAAATTAAATTTTTGTTATTTAACTAAATAAGGTGGGGGAAAAGGAGCTAGGAATAATGATAAATATAAATTAATTTTAAAGACATTAACAGGAAATAACCACATTTCTAAAATCAATTTAAAACAAATAAAGATAAACATGTTTCGGAATATTTGAACAAAACTAACAACAAACTTCAAACCAAAACTGTTCAAGTTTTGAAATAATAAAGGCGAGCTCTTACTAACAAAAATATTTTAGGCTTTGAAAAAGAAATTAAGTGAAAACCTTAAACAAAATACGAAATGAGCCCAGAACACATTATTAATTGCGAAGTGTGTGTGTGTGTGTGTGTGTGTGTGTGAAGGATGTTGGGGAGAGGGGATGGAGTTGGCATAAGGATGCCAAACCACACTCATACTGTAAATAAGTCTTGTGTTGTCCTACCAAACCAAATGTGTGTATTTTTTAGGGGAAACATCCAGAACAATCTAATAACAAACGATTGAAATATTAAAAACATGATTTTTTTAAAGTTGGGAGCTACCGTGATTTTAACCCCTCATGACTAAACAAAGCGCCACAAGTTCACGCCCCATTTGTGCAAGAATGAATGCGAAACAAACGAAACTTTTTGCAGAACAATCCGGAACAAACGAAGAACAAATGATTGTGACCATAAAAACTTGAATTTTTACAAGTGGGGCCCGGGGGGGCTACCGTGAAGTTGGCCCCCCTCAATGTAAACATATCATTGGGCCTATAAAAATGGAGCAAACAAAAATGTTTGCGGAAAAATCCAGAACAAACGAAGAACAAACGATTGCAATAATAAAAACTCAAATTTTTAAGAGTGGGGGCCCAACTTCAATGACGTGAGCTCCTCGAGTTAACCTGTCGGCTGGCGGTCCCTGAGCCAGCTTCAGTACTATTCTATTCTCCCCCTTCCTTAACCCGCCATCCCCCTCGTCCATAAGTACCATAATTCTGACACACAAATAAATTTACTATGACTGATCATTACAAAGAAAACTCGAAACACATTTTTTTTAACTAAGTCCAGTCAACTGCAATAATTTGTTAAAGAGCACTGAGGAGAATTGCAGACGTTTAGAAATACCAATTTATTGAAGAAGGGGTTTGATATTTTTAATATTGTTTTCACCAAAACGAGTAAGAAAATTCCGACCAGTTAAATAGTTTACATTTCAATTATAAAGTGTTTTTTAAATGTGTGATATTGTATATGGAATCGTACAAAGCAATCCCAGAAATTGTGACCCTATCAAAACATGACTATTTGATAGAGGAAGAATAGATACCATACAAGGTGGCTACTAAATATGCAGGACTATAATATCTATTTAAGGCTATATATTTAAAATCATTAATGTATACTTGAATAAATTTAAAAACTGGTGTTATCCTGGTGTAAATTAAAATTACCACACTGAAGTAATTAAAGTTAAAACAAAAATATAGGATAGCCTTAAATAGTTCTAAGTGTTTATGTTATTTAAAATTATGTAGTAAACTCTAAAGTTAAATTATTGTATTTTGTGAGAGTACATAGATGCAGGCCGGGTAGCAATATTTATTTGTGAATCCTGCCTTATCATTCGACCTTGAAAGGGGCTTCTGTCTGTTAATAAAGTTAAATCAATTCGAAAGTTTAATTAATCATATAGTATGGATAACACTATGTATGGTTTATTGAAGCGATTATTCAACATATATGAAAATTGATAAATGACACCTGAACACGGGAATCGAACCCAGGACCTACGGCTTAGTACGCCAACGCTATTACCACTGAGCTATCCAGGATTCGTCCCGTGCCCATGGTCATTCTTCACTCATAGTTTAAGGCAGAGTCTAAGGGGGACATGCGGAAGTCGTCAGCTTATAAACATGTGATTACATAAGATCACAGCCATCAGACAACGGCCATTTGCGACTCGGTAGTTGGCATTTTGCAGCCATTAGGCAATTATATATATAATTGTACAGGATTGCATATATTAATGAAACAAATAGCCGAAACTATTGTTAATGCATTTTAGTGAGGATAACACCACTTAGATATCATATTCTGAAAATTGAAAAATAACACATGGACACGGAATCGAACCCGGGTCCTTCGCCTTAGTACGGCAATGCTCCTACTACTGAGCTATCCAGTATTCGACCCGTGTCCATGGTCATTCTTCACTCATAGTTTAAGGCAGAGTCTAAGATGGACGTACGGAAGTCGTCAGATTATAAACATGTGATTATATAAGATCACAGCGATCAGACTGCGTTGGCCGCGTTGTCTGATGGCTGTGATCTTATATAATCACATGTTTATAAGCTGACGACTTCCGCACGTCCCTCTTAGACTCTGCCTTAAACTATGAGTGAAGAATGACCATAGGCACGGTGTGAATCCTGAATAGCTCAGTGATAAGAACATTGGCGTACTAAGCCGAAGGTCCCGGGTTCGGGTCCCGGGTTCGAGTGCCGTGTCCAGATGTCATTTTTCAATTTTCAGAATATGATATCTAATTGGTGTTATCCTCACTAAAATGCATTAACAATAGTTTCGGCTATTTGTTTCATTAATATTATTGTTTGTTTGTAAAGTTTTTATTTATCTTTCTCTTAAACCTCTAAATATAAAACATGTATAAAGCACGAGAAACATAGAGAGGACAAACATTAACACCAGCCCCGAAGGACTCTCGGAGACGAACACGACGTAGGATACATACATAATACAATCACAACATCAAAGGGTATTGGAGCCCTCGTGGGCTGAAAAATATCCACCTTTAGGCTAGGGGTGGGAAAATTATACAAAAACCCACCCCATCGCTCATAATGGGTCGCCAGGACCGTAACGAAACATACAAAGTACAAAGGAGAGGGACAAGACGGAAAACAGTGGGAGGGAACAAGAAACGGCAGAAAATATAAAGATGTTAAAAATTATTATAATAATGTTTCTGTTGTATAATTTCCATAGTAAAAATCGAGTGTATTTACCTGAAAATGGCCAACCCACAATTACAATTGGTGGGGCTGGCGGAGGACATAAAACACGTAACAACGGTGTAAACGCACACACAGACACGCACATTCCTCACATTCACAAGTTGTGATTAATACACGTCTTGCCAGAGTTGAAGTAAGGGTTTGGCAATCAGATAAATTTGTGCTGGGACCTAGGACTGAACCCCGAACTCCCATCACAGAAGTCTGACACCTTACCACTAGACCACCCGGTTACCAACATGGAGTCTTGACATGATTATCTAATTTTTCATAGAGCATATCTCAATAAAGGGCATTATGACTTAAGGAATCTCAAATACCCTACAGATATGTTCCCACACATATTCTTGAAACATTTATTGAGCAATTTCCTTTTGTGCAATACAAAGAAGGTAATGTACATAGGAAAGGCATTGAAGAAAATAAGGAGTAATAACTGTTGGCTTACTGCAAAACATAAATGTTTAGAAGATGTATGAATGTTAAGTGCTTTAGAAACTGTCAGTATTATGCTAGTGCATGAATTGATATAGTGAATAATGTGTTCCAACCCTCATTTTAGACAAGCGCCATTTAACTATATTCCATTCACGGTTGGAATTACTCTCTGAAAAGTCTTTTTTCCTACCAATATCCTACTATATAGTAGATTTATGGTAGGGAAAAAAGCATTTCAGAAGTCAATTCCTACGGTGAATGGAATATATTTTACTCTATACGTGGACATTTGCGGCCAGTCAGCACACACAGAACTAACTATTTATTAATATGTTTGAGTGCCAGGAAAACTTCACTGTTTCATAGGTAGCCTTCATATAGTCAATCTTAAATCAACATGACAGCTAAACAGTAAACTAGCGCGTTAGCTAACAATGCCACCCGGGTGGGTCTGAGAGTTGTTGATAGTCTTTTGTTTGGTAAAAACATTATTGATTGAACTTAAAAAAGAAAGCCCCGAGTTAATAATAGATTATAGACCAGTGTGATATCTGCTCGAAACACTAACAAAATAAAATATTTAATATCTTATATTAAACGAGATAAAAAGTAAGATTAATATTCTAAGAAATACGGTTAATAATGTATATTAAACAATTTCGGTGTTCATGCGGACAAAAAAATTCTTATATGGTCCATTTTCAGTGATGGATGAAACAGGGTTTTAGTCCTGGCCGGGAATATTGAGACACGTTTTCTTAAATTTTTCCCCAACTTTCTTCCAAGAAAACGTGGTTACATCACCTTTAATTTGTATCTTTTTAATCACTATCCCCCAGTTATTAAAAGTAAATATGGTTGAAATAGTTAAGATTATGTTACCTATAAATATTCTCCTATAGTTCACTCTGTATTTTACTATCCCCTTCACGGAAGAACGGAATTTCACCTTCCGGTTGATCCATAAAATCCATTATCGATTAGGCCTGTCAGTATTTCCAGGGACTTACAACAAAACACCTGATTAAACTAATATTCAAACCTGCCTGGATATAAAGACTACCTAAGACTAGTTGAAAATATTACACTGCAATCGCTTATGTGGTTATAAATATCCTAGATAAAATATACACAACATCCATCCGAAACATTAACAGGGATTCAAACCCCAAGACATAGGTCTATCATACTACAATTTTCCCAGTTGATATCCTACAAGATAGAATTAACTACGGAATCAGTTGACAGATATCCGGCTGGTCTTTCACCGAGACTCACAACACAAAACATGATTAAATCATGCTAAAACATGCTTGAATAAATATTCTACAAAAAAAACTACATTTAAAGCGGTTAAGTGGTTCTATACATGTATACAAATACCCGGCTGGCACTTCACCGGGACTTAAACCAATACACCCAGTTATAATTATTTACCTAAAAAATGCCTGGATAAATACATTAACGAATAATAAAAACTACCCCACAGTAATTGTGTTGTTCCATAAATGTATACAAACATTCAGCTGGTCCTTCACCGGGACTCCCACCGAAACACCTGATTATTCACAAATAATGCTAAAGCCTGCCTGGATATTGATCTAGTACAAAAGTAACTACCCCACCGCAATTGGTTAAATGGTTCAGGAGATAAATAAATCCGGCCGTATCTTTAAAAGAAAATCAAACCCTGACTGTATGTATACGAAATCCTCTCCTAGGTGCTCATGATGAATAGAAATAAATGCACCGCAATAAGTTGGGAAATTTCAGGTATCCTTGGCTATAGACAGATATTCTTAAATATAGTACAGAGATACAATATATTTTTACTTGAATATATTTATTTTCCAAACCTTAAAAAAGCAGAGATTTTTGTAATGTGGTTTTAAGCTCGTAAAACAAAGCAATATTTATCCTTGCTTTTCAATTATCATTTAAACCTCCTCACTCTGATATTGCATTATTACTTGCCTACGACATGGCCAGTTTTATTGTTTGGATTTCCAGAATTGATTTATTAAAACACAGATTTGACAAAAAACACAGCTAACATTATACTTTAAATTTATAATAAAATGATAATAATCAACGCAAATCTTAATAAACTACACCTTTTCTTAATCAAAGTATTAATTATTATAGCGTTTTACTAATGGTTAAATTATAGCCGCTATGGTAACATTAAATAAAGTATGGAATTGATCTATGCTCCCACAAAGCTCTACACAGTCATAATAACTTTGAAGAAACAAATAAATTCACTTTTATAACTAAAATATGTCCAATGGATGATTTTTTATCAATATTTATTTTTTGCCACCCGGAAATAATATACAATATTTTAAATTAGGATTGGGACCCTTAAATTACAGAAGTTTTTTTAAAACTCAGCTTCTTACAAATAAAGTAAAAATATTTTAGAGTTAATCTGTTATTTAAGTTACATGTGTGTAATATAATAATTAATCATTAATAAATTCATAATTGGCTATAAACAGTAATGAAGATTCTGGAAAAGGGGAGACTTGCTTTATGTTACCATGTGAAACCAATCAATGTGGGCAACTGTGCCCCAATAACGTTTGACGTGGTTAAACTTTTAATAGAAAAAAAAAATCAGTCCGTATGTTAATGAGAGCAAACATAATTAATTAACTTAGTATGTAAATATTATTTATTTATTTTATCATTATCAGAACAATAAAGTAAAATTAATTTTTTAAATAAAACCATTCGGGCATCGCTAAAAGACATAACCAATCCCCCATCACTCCTTCCCAACAGTCAAGAAATAATTTAACGACTTAAGGCCTTCTCTAACTTAGGTGTTGGGCGTAGCTAGGCAAACTATTCTGCTGTCATGTGTGGAGGAATATCATATCTCGCGGGCTCAGTGAATTATAAGTTGCTACCTTTCAAAATCGACGGAGTGTACATGTAGGAGGTAGAAAATTTAAATTTGTCAAGAATGTGGAGGGATAAATTTTATTATCCATAAACACATTTTAAATATTAGTTATTTCTAAGAGGGTTGGTTATTCATTGGGTCTCAAATTTTTAAAAACTAAAAGATATAACTACTTGACAAAGTGTTAGTTGATTGACATAAGTCAGGAGGGTTTTTAAGACCAACTCATAAAGTATCAAGGCATGAATTATTAAATTTAAAAATGAAGGCTCGACAAATAGAGAGAGATTGTCCCCTCAAAATATTTACAAAGCTATTTAAATGTAGTTTTTCGTAGATATAGAAGCTTTAAATGTTACCATTCTATTTAATAATAAAACAGGTTTGAGTCTCTAGACAGGGATACATTCTTCACGTCAATTCATTTAGAAAGTTTCTCATCTAATGCAGCTATGCTCATGATAGATATTCACAAATTGTTGATATCACCAAGTGAAGAAAATTAAAGTATATACTTATACTGGAGATACATATATTTATTTTGGCTAAAAAACATATTTTGATAAAATAAACCCTCAAAAACATTGGAAATTTCTAGCATTTCCTATACTCTTGAACAAATGGAATTTCAAAATTGAAGCCTAGGAAACGGCAGCGCTTAAAATGTATACAACCAAAATAGAACATTCTTTACGATGTGGCTATGTTGACATTTGGTAGCCACGTAAAATATAAAATAGGATAACCAAATAAGTCTTAAAATTTCAAATTGGAATTGTGGAAGCTAAGGAGGGGGACAGAGGGTTTTGGAAATAATACTAAATTGCCATATTTACAAAGAAAATATACTTTTATGCATGAAAGAAAATTTAAATTTTTCAATTTTATAAGAGGACCATCCCACATAACCATAAAAGTTAGAAGAATTGGAACTCGAATATTTACTGCTGGGAAATGGAAGGGGCCTCCAATTTCCAAAGCTATAAAATCTCGATATGTTCCAAATACGGGTAAACTTTATACTGATTAAATTTCCCTCATCTCTAACTCAATAGCCTAATTAGTAATACATAAGCGTTTAACTCCAAAGAATATTAAGACAAGGTGCTAACAAAAATAACAAAATAGAAAATGGTATTGATGGTGACAGCAAAAAAAACTATTTTATAAAAGGATATTTTTATAAAAAATAGGACTGTAGTATGATATTAGGAACACTAAATTTATAAAGGCAGAATAAAAAAATCTAAAGTTCTAAAAGTCAATCAACACACAAACTAAATCCTATCTTAAAGTGGATACATTAGATTTAAAAATACATGGCTATTATCGCATGTTTAGGAGTGACATAACAATTAAAATAAACCGATTCAGGCGACATAACTTTGTGACCATGATTCTCTTTGGATAATAACCATGCTTCATATTTAATATGTTTTTGTAAAAGAGTATATTTTTTAATTTATGCTCAAACATGTTTCTATGATCATGCTTAGATAAAGTTTGATAGTCATTGAAGTACAACGGTAACCTTGCGATTGCGCTCATTTGTGAACTCAGATTGTAGACAAGGTAATATTTTATCTCTGAGATTTTTTATTTGTTAACTGCCATAACTTGTTTGTGATTGCCATAGTTAACTTAGGATTGTACACGAAGGAACTTTTATAATTATGATAGCTGGATGTTCACCAATAAAGAAAGAACTCCATAGAGAAATACGTGAAAGCTCAATCTACTACATTATGAAATCAAAGTGAACAAAATATTATAAAATATATCAATGTCCAAATTTGTTTGACACATATTTGAATCAACTTTCTAGTAAATCTAATTTTTATATTTTTATTGTATTAATTTTTGATGATAGTGATCATTATTTTAGTTTCAAACCTATCCAAACTACATAATCAGAACCTTTTTTCTTTAATTTAGAAAATATTTCTATACCAAACACTTAATAACTATAGCTGCGATTAAAATAATATCTGGGTATATTTAAGAATATATTTTTTTCAAATACTTAGTATTGTCAACAATTTTACTCACATTAATAACTCTTTTATTGTGGTATAAATATTTATTTTTCTAAGAAAATCTGCAATTATTAAGTTTAGGAAAATGTTGTTCTATTATAGTAAAATAATCTTACACTGAAAGGGTTTTCAGTGTATTTTTTTTAAATTGTTATTTTTATTCTTCTTTATTAAATTTAATAAGTATTTAATTTTCCATACAGACACGAGAAGGTGTTGGACAAGTGTAATTGGACAAAACATTTTGAGCTTTTTGTTATGTAATTCTAAAACGCGTTTAGGGAGATAAGCTTCATTTTCAGACTTAATTTTATTATAAACTGATTTAAAATTGATTTGTAAACTTGCACATTAATATAAAATAATAATACTGATACCTAGTACCGCGTCTACTACCTTTTCGGGTTATACGCTTAAGTACTAATTACGCTAATGGACTAAGATTTGAGAAGGTTGGATATAGAGGGCGTAAACCCAAATTTGCGTGGAGGGAGAGTGTAAAACGATTTATGGAACCCAGTACTATCAAGCGAGATTCGAAACTTGGTCTCCCCATCCTCAGCAGTCTAGTTTAACACTGAACTAGTGTGTTAGCTAACTATGCCACCGAGGCCGCTATTAGTATAAAATAATGTTTAATAATATAATTCTAATGTTTAAAATAAAGGGGTATTGCCGATATTAATTATTTACTTAGGAAACTCTTTTCGTTGTATATTCCATGTTTTTAACTTTTTTTAGTTTATTAAGTAAAAATATTACTTGTATATTTTGTTTGTATTAATTTTACAACAAAATGTAAAAATAAATGTAACCTTTATAACATAAGTATTTAATTTTAATTACTGATATATTTTGTGCGCTATGTCTTACTTCCCATTACAGCTATCCGCGTATTTACTCAAAAGAATAAGGAATGAGGAAGGTAAAATGTTTGGGTAGTGTGCCCGTATTTGCTTTGAAGGAGAATTATAAGCATATTATGAAAAAACACTCTCAGTACACCCGTTCGGGATTCGAACACTGATACCCCAGTTATTTGCAGTCCATCTAACGAAGACGTGAATCCTAATGAATGGTGACCGCAGAAGCTGATCACAAAATATTTAATAATTAATTTACAAGTGCATTTTCAAGATTGCATGTCAATTACCTTTAAACTGTAGAAGCACTGGCATCGCACATTTGGGTCCAACACTCTCTATTGTTTGAAAAGTTTTGGTGAATGAAAGAGGGGTGAGGTGGGGCTAAGGGATTACCGCTACCTGGGCTATTGTACTCGGAGAGACAGCAATTCCTAGCTTGTCTTTCTCACGAGGAACATTTTGCAAGTGAGTTGATTTAAAGAATGTTCACTTGGAAGTGCTGTTATCACTGAATATTTTAAGTTCTAACTGACTCAAGGAGCGCAACAAATCTTCCGTAAGGCTGTGTATCTGTTATTTCTTTGTCTGTGGCTTAGTGCAAATATTGCCTCTGTACAAATGGCCTAATGTGTTGAAACAAGAAAATCACCAAGTATAAATTAGTAAATACAATTATGAGTGTATCTTCCTCTATCTTTATCTCATTCTAAAAATCAATTTACTTATTTAAAAGAATCAGGTTTATATATTTTATTTTTACTTTTGCAAATTTGACGGATCTTTTTGACTCATGTCTAACCACCCATTCGGGCAATATGAACTTATAGTAGCTGTACTATTGAGGCAGGATGAGGAAGGTAAAATCTAGAGTAGACTTAAGATAATTTGGGCTCAGTGAGAGTTAGAATTATACAATAAATAGGGAAAACTCCTCTCAATATACCCAGCAAGGATTCGAACACTGGTCACAGAGAAACCAGACTAAATGAGTTTAACGTTTCGTCTGCAAGGCCACTGATTTTGGTAGTTATCAATAATTCATTCCTTAGATTGTTGTATTTTACTTAAGTAGGATATTATTTATTTTTAACATTATGATCTCTCAAGAAAGGTTATTGGGTATTACTGGATTAAATGTTAATTTTTGTGGTCTGGGTAACTTTTATTTGTTGACATGTAGACTATAAAGAACATTATCTCCAACCCCAGTAGGTGATTAAATTACTTTAGTTGAATTGTAGCTGGATATTAACCTGAAAATAACACCATTGGCTTGTTGGGGGTTCTAGTGGGACTGGGTTAGTCAAAATAATTTGTAAGTTTTAGGGTGAGAGCTGTGTGTTTAGAAAGAGAACATTAAATTATCTAGCATTGATTAAAGCTATTTTTACAGAATTTTATCACGTAATTATGGGTATTTCATATACTAAAATCTAGAATGTTATTGTCTGTCCAATATTCTTAGTGCAAAGAGAATCCCGGATTACTCTATTTAATACAATTGGCTTGATTTTGAATTAGCATGGTAAACTGGGAAGATAATGCAGCTCATTATTTATTGGCTAATAGCTTTTATTTTTCGGGAATATTTACTATAAAAGTTAACATATATACTTGGACAGTATTTATGATAAATCATATAGTGTTCAACATTCATATACAGTACCTTTTTAATAAGTTTTAAATTAAAATGTTGTAACTTTTCACATTTGTTCCTTATCAAAATTCCTCTTTATTGTTCAAGTGCTATATTCTCACACAGCAGTCTTTTATAAATGAGTAGGGCATATTGTTTCACATTGAAAGTAAATATTGTTTACCTTAATCTATGGTTAGATAAAGTCAAGATGGATTATGTAAACTATGAAAATACTAGCCTTAACTTCTGTTCGGTTCCATCTCAACTTAATATTAATAGTATTAATATATATTAGTTTTTATAAAATATATTACTATTAATATTAATAATTTTATAAATATTTCATTTTGTACACCTCATATTTAATAATATTTAAGGTTCGTTGGTAAAGAGAAAATTAATATTTACTAGTTAATAAATAAAACTTTAAATATTTAAATAAAATAATAAATTAATGTTTAGTGTAAATAACTACACATAAAGTAGTCTCGACTACTTGATGTGGAGTTGCTTACATAAGACACCAAGTTATTGTTATTTTAAATATTTAAAATTTTCTTTCTTAGTTATTTAATCTAAGATTTGGATAGTCGAATGAACTTAAGGTTTATGTGTGTCCGAACCCAAAATAGTGTATTCTACTATTCTGTCTTTCTCCGTGTTTGTCTGTAGATGTCTAAAACTCTTTGATGGAATTTGCTCAAAATTGATAATTAGTTATACTTTGGGAAATTTGTAGATTTTTACCCTGGCATTTAAAATAAGGGATTTAATTGATGCGTAAATTTTGTAACTACAATTATTTTGAAAATGATTGTTACAATTTTGTTTATTACTTGTATCTGGGATGTGATAGACATGACAAATACACTGGATACTGGTTTGTTTGATTTTTTTCGTTTCAGAGCTTAATCGAATGACAACAGTTCATTCTCTGTTTATGTTAATCTCTACATCTAAGAATGCTGTCATTTGAATTCCCTTTATAACTTCGGCTCTAGTGACTAATAGGCCAGAAAGCTAATATACAGGGTTCAAAAACAAATAAAACATATCGTGGCTATTTTTATAAACAAATATTTCTAATACCTAATTGGTGGGCACAAGGTATAAATGTCAACCCACTTTGTCTGGTTTATAGGTGAGAGCTTAGAGATGGAGTGTCATTTGTTTGTATAGATAAGTTTTTCTCACCGAAGGTTTACCCAACATTCCGCTTCGTAAATCCGGGTTCAGTTTCTCAAACTATATCTTATTCATCCCTACCTCCATTATCTTGGTTAAATATAGATAGTCCAAATATTTAGTTAGATGCAGTGAAATAAATAAACACATTTAAAATATTGTAGTGCTGGTTTTGATAATATAGAAAAATACACCATCTTGATTTATTTTAATAAAATAAAAAAATATTTGTATCTTTTATGAGCATTGCAAGGTATCTACTGAAAGTAGAGGGCTGAAATTTTAAAAATTAGTAGCCCCTGTACATGAACATGTGCACCTTGAAGCCGGAATTTTAAAATTTAGATTTTATTTTTGTAAATTAATTAAAAACTGGGTCGGAAAAATGGAATGAGATAATTTTTCTCTTTGTATAAAGCAAATAAAAGCGTTGCCAAGAGTAACTACTCAATGAATTGCATGGCTACCATGAGCAACGCCAGTTACTTCTGCTAGTCTTTGATAAAATAAAGTGAGAAAATATCTTGTTTGAAGGAGATATCACGTTCTAATGACTTCGTTTACGTTAACACACCTAACTATATCGCAGGGGTAATTTGTGAAGTGTCACAAAAACAAAATAAGAGAACACTTCCCAATAGTGGGAGCACCCATTTACCAACAATAGGAAACAAATTTACCTTGATTGTTTCCACTGTGGTGTAGCTTACAAGATAGAGCCATAGTCTAATCCATCACGGTAAGATTATTACAACCCACCTCAGTACTAACATGTTCCAAGATGTCACACTCACAGTAAAATATACTACTGATGATGGAGATATTATGGTTCAATAATGCCGGATGTGTTTTTCCCTTTACTTTAAGGAAAATGCACGTACACTTCATCTAAATTCAACAGGCCTTGTCACTTACTCTCAGAGTAATTATTTTATATCCGTATGACCCAAATGGGTGGTGATACGCAGTTACAAAAATAAAATACTGTTGCTTTGTAGGCTGAAAGGAGCAGCGCTGCCCTCAGCAGACGGGAAGCCCTAGGCCAACTTCGTTTGCGTGCTTCCCCAAAAAACTTAATAAAAAATATTTTTTTTGTAGTTTTCACCTATTCCTCATCTACGGTAGCAGTGTATGTAGTATTACGTTTTGCACCCTAACCCCAGATACAGTACGATTGTTTATGTTTAGAGGGGGGGGAGTTATTAGTAGCCCCCCATTATCAAAATGTTGGATTTTTTTTATACCAGCCTAAAAGTCCTGTTTTGCACCTTTTGCACCCAAGTATGGCGTTTTGCAAGAAAAAAAATATTTAAAAGGGAGAAATGTGGGGAGGCCAAGCTAAGCATAGCCCCTTTCCCCACTCACTAATTGGGTTACTTATGCCTAAATAAAAGTTCTGTTTCGCATAAGAATGTAAATATGCCATCGTTTAGCATCTTTTTGGCACCGTTTCGAACCCAAGTACTAAGTTTTACAAACCCACTCCGGAGAGAGTACGATTATTCTTGTTTGGGGACAAGGGCCACAATATTAATTTTTTTTTATTCAAATTTAAAACTATCGATCTGTACAGGTTTGCACCCAAGTATGACTTTTGCACCATTAATAGTTGTGTAAGGAAAGAATCAATAAAATCAAAGATCATTATTAATCAATGGGCCAAGTTCAGCGCATGCCTTGTTTCCCCAAATAAAAATTGTGATTTTTCCTATGATAATATAAAATGTATTGTTTGCACTCAAACATAAAGTTTTAAGCATTAATAGTTTAGCCTGCAGGAAAAATAATTAAATATAACACAAAATTATAGTGTCTTATTATTTTCACGGATTTCCAAGATTTATAAATGTTTTTAGTTTCCAACTCTTTCTGCCCAATGTTGTACACCTTAATAAATAATTTAATTTAAAGTATAAATAAATATATGGTTCTTATTTCTTGCTTGGATTCCGTTTTACATACCAGTTTATTTTTTTATTTTTGATACCTTTTTACGCTGTTAAACATGTGTCTTATATTTGAGTTTTGGTGTCACCAAATTTGAAAAGTATTACATTGTTAATGACATTTCTTTTGTCTATGGACAATGTTGATGACCCTTTCTGACGGGTTACATTTACTGGTAACATTTCTCGTCGCTTTGTTTAAAATGATTACTATGCAACTGTCAGTTTCAATAGTTATCTAGCCCATGTGTTTTGTTTATAAGAACAGACCTACCCTAGTTGAGCTTATTTTATGGAATCTATTCAAGTTGGAAGGGTATAGGCCTACATGGGCATCTCTTGGAGTTGAAATCTACTATTTTCTTATAAAAGTGTAATATATTATTATACATCTTTAATTAATTTACATAGTGTAAAGTTGTGAATTATAAAATTATTTTCATTGATATTTAGAATAAACGACACTATTTTTCTCATTTACGGAAGTTACTAGATATAAAATAACGAGACGCTTTATATCCCGGATCATGGGTAAGTAGTAACAATTAATCTAAGACTATGAATGGTTAAACATACATTTATTATTTTTATAAATACAAGCCCTATATTACACCTGATCGTTATTTGTTGTTGAGCCAAATGTCCCGAGTTCAAATCCCGTGTCCAGGTGTCAATGATATCTAGATGAAGTTATAACCAAAATCATAAATAATATCTTTGGATGTTTGATTCTTAGGCAATTCATATATTTTAATTTAATACTTGGTAGGAAGACAACTTTTAACATTTCAGCACAGCGAAAATAAGGGAATTTCAAAGTGTATAAGTATACAGACATAATAATTATATTGCTGCTTTAGCCGGTTAATAAAAGGGATAAAACCGATTACCACGTGTGATAATTTGTCTGTTGAGCCAAAGATCTCGGGTTCTAATTCCGTGTCCTGGTGACAAAGATATCCAAATGGAGTAATCATCTCTAAAAGCGTAATAATAGATTTGGCAATTTGAACCTACCTATATATTTTAATTTTAATCCTGGTAGGTAGACATCATTCACATTTCACCCCCTCACAAATGACAGTACAACTACTAATTTAACTATTCTCTGTCTCTCATTCGGGCAAAGATATCCAGACAGTGTTGGAGAGTTCAATTCCCCTTGCTCAGGTGTCAATAACGTGCAAATTTGGGTACACATCTCGCCCTGAGACGTAACGAGGTAGGGGTTAAAGTCACTTAGAGGGCAACAAACGCTAATTACTCCACAATCCTTGCCATGGAAAATCCTGTTACACATTTAGCCTGCTCACATACCACCGTCAAACTCTGCCCGGTGACCTATGTAAGAGCTTCAATACCCTACCACCCCCAGAGAAAGATATCAAGGTTCAAATCCCGGTGGGAACACCGTCTAAATGTCAGGCTCATCTATTTCGGGTGGAGACACTCGGAAGCATTTCCCGGCTGCGGTAAACTGTTGGATGTAATTGATCATCTAATACTCTCTCACTCTTTCTCTCCCAAAATCAGCCCTAATCTCACGCTTGCCCAAAGAGCTTAGTTCAAGTTTGGGTCAATAAATGTCTGGTAGGTCTAAAAACCGGGGTTTGTAACCCCCACTGTTAATTTTTTCAATAACAGACAGCGCATCCATCTCGTAATCATCACTTTGACACTCTGGTGAAGAAATTTGATATTTTAACAAAAATATACTGTTTCAACATGTTTAAGTATACCTACATAATAATTATATTGTTTCTCGCAGGTTATAAACAAAAAAGACATAACTCTTTATTACGCATGATAATTATTTGATGTTGAGCTAAAGCTCCCGGGTTCGAATCCCGTGTCCAGGTTTCAATGATATCTAGATGTAGTAATCATCACTAAAAGCATAAATAAAAGCATTGGCTAATTGATTATTAAACTACCTATATGTTTTAATTTACATTTTGGTAGGAAGATATCTATTCACACTTCAGCACAACACAAATAATGGTATTTCGAAGTTTTTAAGTATACCAACATAATAATTATATTTCTGCTTTATCTGGTTATTAAAAGTGAGATAATTTATACCACGCATGATAATTTGTTTGTTGAGCCAAAGATTCCAGGTTCAAATCCCATGTCCCAGTGTAAATGATATATAGATGGAGCAATCATCACTAAAACCATAAATAATAGCTTTGGCTATTTGAGACTACCTATAGGTTTTAATTTACATCGTGGTAGGTAGACATATTTTTACATTTCAACCCTCAGCGCAAATGATGGTACAACAGCTAATTTTATTATTCTGTCTTTCATCCGGGAAACAATATTAAGGTTTGAATCCATACATGGCAAACCCTGAAACAAAACAAGGGACTTTAATAAGGATTGTTTCCGAAAAATTGACAACTTAATGGGCCTTAAAATAAAAAGACTTGGCCCTTCAGAGGACATCGACCCGTTGTTTCAAAGGACTTGGGTGTGGCAGGTTCATGACTCTTCAACAGGGTCGTTGGCACCTTCTTTCAACATTTATAAATAATCCCTCTAAGGGTTGTTGAGATATTAAAATTTCCACCGCAAGGTAACAGACCCCCCCCCCCCCCCCCC